>JASDQU010101869.1:103886-125300 GCA_032191745.1 Picea mariana
TCACCTCCAAAAGAAGCTTTAAGCCACTTGGTGACCCATTCCCCATCCTTGGAAATTTAGGATAAAATAATAATATATATGACATTACACTTTTCTCAAAAATATTATCAAATATTCCCTAAGACTTATGACTTGCCCCCTTTTCCCTTTTTTTTTGGGTGGAGTAGTCCCCTCATCTATTTTCTCTTTGAGTCAGTTAGCACAAAACAATGCAATATTATATTAATATTTGTGATTATATTTACATGGATAGGCGCACTGGCCTATCTGTGCTCAGGCTCACCGACCTCATAATCATACAGGTTTCCTTGCCTTAAAACATACACATTCATTCCCCCACACTATCCCAAGTGTGTGTGACACAAAGCAATGTGCACACCTACCTAGGTGCGTGCAACACATAGATTTTGCACACCTTGTCCTTGTTAACACTTTTCTACAGACTGCCTTGATGCACACAACACCCCAAAACCAGGTGTCCTTGGCTCACCATCCTAATGTTCATTACATTTACACATGATACCAGTTGGATCACCAACCCATATGTACAATTACAAGGGGTTCTGGATCAGGGACATTACAATCCTCTCCCCCTTATTTATGCACTGTCCTCAATGCATTTTATCTACATACAAAATTTTCAAACATGATAAAAAAGATGAGGATACTCTGCTCGCATCGCATCCTCATGCTCCCAGGTTTCATTCTCAAGAATGTACCAGGTCCATTGGACCTTTACCAGCTCCATGAATCAATTCCAGAGTTGCTTGAATTTCAGATCCAATATGCAAACCAAACACACTTGAAACCACCTTCTGGCTCCACCTGAATCACATTCCAATCAATGACATGATCCACATCATGTACATATTTCTTAATAAATGACACATGGAAACCATTATGAATGCATAAGGACATAAAAAATGAAAGAATATAAGTGAAAGGACCAATCCTTTCAAGGATTTCAAATGGCCCACAATAGCACGTTGCTAATTTAGAACACTTTTCCAAATTCAGGGACCTGTGCCTGGACTTCACTTTCAGAAATATGTGATGATCCACTTCAAATTCCATGTAGTTTCTGCCTTTATCTGCACAGATTTTCTTCCTGTCTTGGGCAACCTTTAATTTATACCTTATCTTTACCATATTCTCCTCCATTTCTTGGAGCAACTATGGCTCAACTATTGCGTGATCTACTGTGTTATCCCAACTTACAAGCGTGTTTCACTTCCTACCACAAAGTGATTCAAACAAGAACATCTTTAAGGATGCATGATACCCATTGTTTTCAGTAAACTCTACCAAATGAAGGTAGTCTTCCCACTTGGATGGATTTTCCATCACATACATCCTCAACGTGTCTTCAATCACCCGGTTTACCCTCTCAGTATGACCATCTATTTCAGGGTGATATGTTGTGTTGAAGTTCAGACTTGTTCCAGATACCTTGAATAACCCTTTCCAAACGTTCGAGGTGAACTTGGAATCTTCGTCAGATACAATTGTCTTAGGAACAACATGCAACTTGGAAAATTCAAGAATGTATATCTCAACAACGTCGATTTCCTTGTGCATTGACTTCACTAGAATAACATGGGAAGCTTTAGTAAGCTTGTCTACCACCACCATAATAGAATCATGTTTCTTGATAGCCCTAGGAAACTTCATTATCAAATCCATAGTCACAGCTTCCCACTTCCACTCATAAATCGGAAAAGGATACAACAAACCAGTTGGATGTTTGTGCTCAACCTTGACCTTCTAACATTCAAGACATCTCACAATAAAATTTTCAACTTCCTTTTTCATACCTGGCCAAAAGAATTGCTTATTGATCGCAACAATGGTCTTATGGTAACCTGGATTTCCAGCATAAGGAACCTTATGCATCTCTGACAAAATTACTCTCTTTAACTCTTGATCATTTGGCACATAGACACCACGTCTATACACGAGGATTCAATCCTCTCTAAACTCATAACCTTCAAAATTTGGCCATGACTTACCTTACTGTAAAGTCACACTTATATCCATATAGTGTAGATTTGATTTGGAAACTTCCAAAATTACGTCACACAAATCTATCTGGTACATGCTAGCAGTTGAAGCATACATTTCATGCACCCTCTTGTTGAGTGCGTCAGCTACTTTGTTCTCTTTTCCTATGATATGCCTTATGTCAAAGTCATACTCACTAAGGAAATCTAACCACTTGTTTTGTTTGACATTCAAACTTGGTTTTCCAAACAAATACTTCAGACCAAAATGGTCTACTCTCAACTCAAATCTCTTTCCCATGAGATAATGCCACCACATATTCAAAGCATGCACTATGGTTTCCAACTCTAAATCACGTGTAGCATAGATCCTTTCATGCTCTTTCAACTTCCTTGACTTGAAGCACACCACATGTCCATTCTGAATCAAGACCCACCAAGTCCTTCCTTGCATGAATCCATGCACAAAATGAAGTCTGCATATGGATCAACAATTCACAAAATTTACGCACTTGTTAATAAATTCTTCAAGCACTGAAAACTCCTTGTGCAATATGGAGTCCAATCAAATAGTGCACCTTTCTTCTGCAGGGATGTAATCGAATTACCAAGCTATGAGAATCCCTCTACAAACCTTTTGTAGTATCCTGCCAGTCCCATAAAGGATCTCACTTCTATGACATTTCTTGGTGTTGTCCATTCTTCAATGGATTTTATCTTCGCTGGGTCCACAACTATTCCTTCTTCGGAAATAATATGACCCAAATAATGAATATGTCGTTGATAAAATGAACACTTGCTCATCTTTGCATAAAGTTGATGCTCCCTCAACACCTAAAACACCATCCTCAAGTGATGCTCATGCTCTTCCTCAGACTTTGAGTAAATAAGAATGTCATTCAAAAATACAATGACAAACTTATCCAAGTAACTTCTAAAAAATCCATTAATTAAACACATGAAGACAACTAGTGCATTCAACAACCCAAAATGCACCATTGTAAATTTGTAATGACCATACCTTGTTTTGAAGGTAGTCTTACTCATGTCTTCATCTTTTATTCTTACCTGGTGATAACCAGATCTAAGATCTATCTTAGAAAATATCCTTGCGCCCCTTAGCTAATCAAACAAATAATCTATCCTTGGAAAATGATACTTGTTCTTCACTGTTACCTTGTTCAAATTCCTAAAGTCAACACAAAGTCTCAATGTACCATCCTTCTTCTTCACGAAAAAAATTGGTGCACCCCAAGGTGACACACTTGGGTGTATATACCCCTTCTTTAGAAGTTCTTCAAATTACATCTGCAACTCCTACAATTCTGGCATACTCATCCTGTAAGGAGTCTTGGATAAAGGTGTTGTTCTCAGCATTAGATTAATAGAGAAGTCAATATCTATTTTCGGAGGCAATCCCAATATTTAATTAAAGACATCCTCAAACTATTTCAATACTGTGCAATCTTCCACACTCGACACTTTGTCCTTAGGTGCCTCTTCCATGTGTGTTGCAAATACTTGACACCCTTTTATGTAACTTTTCTTCAACTATGAAGCCAAAAATTCTCTGATAGTAACATCTCTTGGAATTCCTTGAAATGATCTCAAATTTCCTTGCTCATCCAGGAAAGTAAATGCCTTATTATAACAATCCAGGACAACATGATGCTCATCCAACCAATCCATACCAATGAGGAAATCGTATGAACCTAAAGGTATAATATTCAAATCAACCTTTGTGCATAGTCCATTCATCTCTATTGGACATGCCTTTACCACCTCACTAATCTTCCTTTTTTCTCCTGTAGCTAGTTGCACCAGCCAATATTTTCAAAGATTGCTTCTCGACAAATGGAACATTTCCACCATCTTAGGATCTAGAAAACTATGACTAGCTCTTGAGTCTATTAAAATAGAAATAGGTTGGTCATTAATTTTACCTTCCACCTCGATCATGTGCAACTGGAAATCAGCCTGCTTTTTATCCAGTGTTGCGTATATCCTTGGCACATTTCTTCCCATATCCTCAACTATTGCAGCTTCTTGTACATTGTGCGTAGTCCTCTCTTTATCACCTCTTTGAGGACAATCTCCACACATGTGATTTCCGCCACAACCCCAACATTGTATAGGTTGTTGCCATGAATTTTGTTCCACTGTCTCCGACATTTTGGGCTCCTGAAGAGTAATCTTTCCTTGCACAATATTTCTGAAAAGCGGTGGCTTAGATCCCTTCTTTCTCTGTTCCACCTTTACTTTTCATCTTATCTTTCCAATCCTTTTAGAAAGCCGACCTTCCAACGTTGTATCTTCCAACGTTTTAGGTTCATCATATTGTAGCTTATCACTGATAAATGAGGGGAACCCACTCAAATATCTCTGAATATTCACTTGTTCATCCTTGATAAAAGGCACATAGTTCAACAATTCCAAAAATCTTCTTTCGTACTCATTAATTGTCATATTCCAAAGCTTGAGTTTGAAGAACACCTTCATTTTCTTGTTATAGTAACGCTTGGTTAAGTATTTATTTTGGAAATACCTATTGAACTCCCTCCAAGTCACTTTCTTCTCATCAATGTGCTCTACTTGTACATACTTATCCCACCACATTGATGCTTTTCCTTTAAATTGATAGATAACAATTCTCCCTTCTTCCTATGCAAAATAGTTATGCAGTTGGAAGTATTTCCTGATACCCAACAACCATGTCTCTACATCTCTGCCCTTCTTGTGCTCAACATCAAAGGTAGGAGGCTTGATTTTATTCATTTCCCCCTGTAGCTCGTCCACCCTAGTCCTTCTCTTAGATTTCTCACAGGAGATGGACTTGAGCTACTGACTTCTTTCTTCTCTCCTTTTCTCATAATGAGACCTGTGACTTCTTGATATACTCGTCTCTATCTCCTTATCCATCTTCTTTTCTATTCTGTTCAGGTTCTGCTTCAATTTGACATTGAAGTCATATTTTTCCACCTTGTCCCTCATAATCCTTTCATTATCCGCCTTATAACTCTAGATATCTTTCTGCAATACTTTTACAATTTCAATTAAGTTCATGTGCTCTTCCTTATATTATGTACCGTTGACACCCAAACCGACATACATATCCCCAAATTCATCATCAAGACTATAAATCCTATGTACATTTTCCATGCTCTTAACCTTCTGCATTGACTTTGTCCTGCTCTATTCACTAAAAGTTATGCAAAATGTGCAAGCAATTAAGTTTTGTTGGATGGTTTCATGAACAACTAAATGAAAACTTTGCACCATCTTGTTAGAATCCTCTCTCCTGGATTTATTGGACGATTTAACATCCCAAACTCTAGTGCACACACCTGCACATCGTTGTCTTTGTGCGCATCACCACTCTTTACCGCACACCATTGATCTTCCGCACAACTAATCTCTGTACTGCAAGGTACCAATTCTTAGCGTACACATATATTCATGCTAATATCTGGCCCATGCAATTCCAATGTTGAACCAATTGCTCTGATACCAATCTGTAACATCCCCAACCACTAGGTTGGGCCATTCTACTCCATAAAACACTTTGATTGAGCTCTGATACCAAAATGTAACATCCCCAACAAATTCCAACTTCTTAGTATACATGGGTTACCACCTTACACTCTCGGACACTCAATCCTCTTATTATCGGCTCATAACCAACATCACCAGGTTAACATAGAAGGTTAAACTAAACATATTGGTTATATCCATGCATATCTACAAATACAGGCTATAGGAATCATACTTATAGGTGTAAGCATCATTAAACATGATAACAACAAATACTTATATACAACGACATACAAGAATTTAACCCATGTCAAACTTAGATAAACAAGGATACAATAAAAAAGACAAGCACAAAAAGAACACTTATCTTTTATGAAAATCACCAACTACGACCTTTACTCAGACGTTCATCCCAACCATAGACACTGTTGTTCATAAGCTTTTAACAACATGTCAACCCCGAGAAGGGGCTCAACTCCACCAAGGAAAACAGGGTCCTAGCGACAAGTTATGATCCAGATTATTTTCGGAACGAAATGAAAGCAAAGATATTACAATGAAATACACATAAATATTTCCAAAAACAAAGAAATACAACAATACATGATTTCAATTAATGAACGAAATGTACAAAGACTGTAAAAATACAGAGTGCAAGACTCGCTAGAATGGTGGCAGCTTTATCTCTGAGAAGAGATGTGATGGCTATGCTCATTCACCAAAAGATGATTACAATGAGGCTTTGAATATATTTTTATAACAAACATGAAAGCCAAAACCCTATATATTCAAAAACCTAACCCTAGGAGATGAAGCGCCAAAATTCATGTGGGCCTCGTTGGGGTAAGTAAATACATCAACTTACCTAGGTCGTAACTTTTGCATACGATCTCTGTTTTAGGCGTGTGATAGCCCATTGGAAAGGTATTTTAGAGAAATACATGTTACGCCATTAAAATCTGACTTTGCCAATAGTTTGAATGTGGAAATATAATAAATAATTTTTTAGATTCCCAAAACGGTCATAGAAGTACAAAAATATGTAATGACATGAAAACTTCCAAAGTAAGCCAGTCGGAATAGGTGGGCGGCCACCAATATCCACCTGGATGTTGTGTAGGGCTTTAGGACAAATCCGTAAGTGAAGAACCTACAATTACAAAGAAATGTCCCCATTACAGAGAAACATGATGAACTAAAAACTGTCAACATGAGCTAGTTGGAATTTGGAACAGGTGGGTGACCACCAATATCCACCTGGATGAATCCTCCCCCCTTAGGAAGCAATGGTCTCCATTGCTTTGAGTGCCCGGGGAAGAGGGGGAATCATTTTCTGAATTTGAATATTGGTGAGTTGTGTGCCTTGCTGGAGAAGTTGCAATGCTTGGTTTGTGGAAGGCAATCATGAACCTGTTGTTGGAGGGGTTGAATCTTTTCCACCAACCTGTTGTCTCTAGGCTTGATGGGGCATTGTGTAGACACCATTATAGGCGAAGAAACAATATTTTCTTTCTCTTCTGCAATATGATTTTGTTGGATAGAAGGTGCTGAGGCTGCAATGGTTGTAGTGGAATTTTGTGCATCCTTTGAACAGACTGTGAAGAGGATGAATTTTGCAATATGAGAGATTACCTTGTGACATTGTTTTGGTGGAACAATAGTCAGAACTACCTTTGGTATCCTATAGATATGACCTACCAAAGTAATAATGACACTACAGGGCCGAGAATCATAAACAACATGACCTTTCCACATATATGATTGGCCCAAAACAACATCACAGACATCAAAATGGGAAATATCACACACTACCTCATCCTTGAAGGGTTGGATTCCATATGACATGCGACACTACTGGCTAACACAGCAATATCATCCCTAGTGAAGCCACTCGATATTGAATGGTTGTGGGTGTGGTGCTATCGACAAACCCAAATGTTTAACGACCTTAGTTGAGATGAGTTTCTTCTGGCTATCGCTATCAACAATGAAATGCAATGGGGTCCCCTTCACCCACATATGTGAATGGAAGAGGTGCCCCCCCTCTTTAGGATCTACCGGTTCTTCTAGTTGAATTGTTGTGGTCGTGACAGTAGCAGTAGGGTCTGCATCGATGATCTGTCCATTTTCAATATTTTATGGATCAGATTCTGAATCAAGGTTTATATCATTGTCTTTGACCCCGACCACCAATGACTGTTTCGAGCGAAATTCATCAGTTTTGTGTCAGGGGCTTTTGTGGAAGTCTCACCACTTCCCAATGTCATTCTTCGTCTTTCCCTTACCCTTCTTTTCCCGTGTCTTGGAATAGTTTTCGGGAGTCTATTAGTTAGGTTCATCTTTACCATGCTTTGGTTGTTGCAGATTTGCAGACCCGAACTCCCATTTGTTATGGTGCCTAAATTTCTGCTCAATTTTGACAACATATTGATAGGAAACTCCCAACGATGAGATGTTTAGGAAATCCATTTCGGTTTGGATGTACCTATGCAAAGCCCCACAGTATTTCAGAACCAGATGTCGCTCAGAGTATTTGATACCCAACTTAGTGCGCAAGGTATGGAAAGTATTTGTGAACTCCGACATGTTTTGTCTCTTCTCTTGCCATAGTGTGGTCCATCTCATGTACTTTTATTCATAGTTATCAAGAGGGTAGTATTGTTCCTTGACCACATCCACAAAAAATCTCAAGTGGGCTTGGCCCCATATATTCCAGATTCCTCCGTGGAACCATTCTCCCAGTAAGTTTTCCACCAATGTTTGACATGGGGGAGAGCCTTGAGGAGTGAGAATATGATATTTCCCCTGCCAAAAAAATTGTGAACAAAGAAATAACCTTCTAGCAAATTCAACCATTTTTCTAAGGCATCCGCATCTGTCTGACCTTCAAATACGTGAATATCAAAATTAACATATGCCTTGAAGGGAGAAGTTCCTCCAAAGTAGTCGCTTGATGATTATGTGTCTGTTGCTATCGACAGGCGTTGAAGGATGTGGGAAAAATTCTCTATCATTTTGTCCCTCTGTCACATGAGAGATTGCTCAAACAACATGTTAATAGAATCTTTTGCTCTGCCATTTTTATTTTCTGCCACCATAGAGGTTTTCTTGGGTGTCCGAGAGAGAGTTTCCTTAAGAGAGACAAGCTCGAGACCAAACTTGCTATGCTTGAACCTCGTCAGGGATATGCACTGGAAATGATCAAGAGAATCCTGCTCTGATACCATTGAGCTAGATTATTTTCAGAACGAAATGAAAGAAGAGATATTACAATGAAACACACATAAATATTTATAGAAACAAAGAAATACAACAATACATGATTTCTATTAATGAAAGAAATCTACAGAGACTGTAAAAATATAGAGTGCAAGACTCACTAGAATGTTGACAACTTTATCTATGAGAAGAGATGTGATGGCTACTTTCATTCGCTAGAAGATGATTACAATGAGGCTCTGAAGGCCTTTTTATAATAAACATCAATGCCAAAACCCTAGACATACAAAAACCTAACCCTAGGAGATGAAGCGCCAAAACTCATGTGAGCCTCGTTGGGGTAAGTTAGTACATCAACTTCCCGGGGTCATAACTTTTTCATACGATCTCCATTTTAGGCGTGTGATAGCCCGTTGGAAAGGTATTTTTGAGAAATACACATTATACTATCAAAATTTTACTTTGTGAATAGTTTGAATGTGGAAATCCAAGAAAACACTGTTTAGAGCCCCAAAACAACCTTGGGAGTACAAAAAGATGTATTGACATGAAAACTTCCAAAATAAGTTAGTTGGAATAGGTGGGTGACCACCAATATCTACCTAGATGTTGTGTAGGGATTCATGAAAACCTCGTAAGTGAAGAACCCACAATTACAAAGAAATGTCCCCATTACAGAGAAACATGTTGAATTGAAAACTGTCAAGATGAGCCAGTTGGAATTTGGAACAGGTGGGTGGCCACCAATATCCACCTGGATCAAGTTATGGTATGAAATTCAACAGAATTGCTTTGTCCTAGGTATCCACTGTTGAAACTAGTCTACAGTTCCTCATTCTCCACACACCTGTCACACTAAAGGAAGTGTGCCCCTTCTATTCTCACTAGTCCCTCGGTTGTCCCACTTCCCTTCCCAGGGTTACCAACAACAAGCCAAACATGAAGTCTCCCAACAACAATTCGCAACAATACTCTCACTTGGAGATTATTCTCACGGGTCTATAAACCACTCCCCAACAACCAGTCTCTCGCCAATAGAGACTGCTAACGGTATTCCAACTCAACTCTTCGACAATGAAAATATAGATACCACCCCACAACTCCCTACAAGCTTCTTTGTAAGATAAGATAATAATTATATTTTCTATACATTTTGACCCCTTCTCTACTCACTAGAGATTGCAAAATCCATAATAATCATAAGACCCCCAAAATACACTAAGGCCAACAATATATATATATATATAGATATATATATAGATATAGATATATAGCATGCCTTATGCTTGACACTTGTCGCCTCCAAAAGCACCTTTAAGCCACTTGGTGACTTGTTCCCTATCCTTGGAAATTTAGGATAAAATAATAATATATATGACATTACACTTTTCCCAGAAATATTATAAAATATTCCCTATGACTTACGACTTGCCCATTTTTCCCTTTTTCCAGTGGAGTAGGCCCCCCATATTTTTTCTGTCTAAGTCATTCAACACACAAAAATGCAATATTATATTAATATTCATGATTGTATTTACATGGATAGGTGCACTGGCCCATCTGGGCTCAGGCTCACAGGCCTCATAATCATACAGACTTCCTTGCCTCAAAACATACACATTCATTCCCGCGCACTATCCCAAGTGCATGCGGAACAGTGCAATGTGCGCACCTACCCAGGTGCATGCAACACATAGACTGTGCACACCTTGTCCTTGTTAACACTTTTCTATGCACTGCCCTAATGCACACAACACCCCAAAAATAGGTGTCCTTGTCTCACCAACATAATGTGCATTACATTTACACTTGATACCAGTCATCTCACCATCCCATATGTACAATTACAAGGGGTTCTGGATCAGGGACATTACAAATATTGAGTTAGAGCAACTAGATGTTAAAACAATATTTTTACATGTAGATTTGGATGAGGAAATATATATGGAACAACCATAAGGGTTTGTTGAGGATCACAACAAAAGGTTTGTTTGCAAACTCAAGAATTCATTGTATGGCTTGAGGTAGTCTCTCGGGAAATGGTACAAGAAGTTTGATTCCTTCATGGTGAGCCAAAATTTTACAAGAAGTGAGTATGATCATTGTGTTTACTTTAAAAAGTTGGAAAATGGCATATTCATTATTTTGGTGTTATATGTTGATGATATGTTTGTGGCAAGAAGAAGCATGGCTAAAATCAACAGGTTAAAGGATCAATTGGATGGGACTTTTGATATGAAGAATTTAGGAGTAGAAAAACAAATATTGGGCAGGGAGATACACAGAGACAGGAAAAATGGTAAGTTGTGGTTATCAAAATAGAATTATGTGGAGAAAATACTTATGAGGTTTGGTATGAATAATGTGAAACTAGTAAAAATCCCTTTGGCTTCCCATTTCAAGCTTTCGTCTAGTTTATGTCCTAGTAATGATGAAGAAAATAAATAAATGTCTTGTGTACCGTATGTTAATGCAGTAGGAAGTTTAATGTATGTGATGGTAAGTACTAGGCCAGATATTTCACATGCAATTAGTGTTGTGAGTAGATACATGGAAAATCCATGTAAAGAGCATTGGGCAGTAGTGAAATGGGTGCTTCGGTATCTTAGGGGCACAAGTAATTATTGTATCAACTATAATGGCTGCAGTGATTTAGTATGTGAATATATTGATTTAGATTTTGTAGGTGACTTGGACAAAAGAAGATCCACTTCAGTTTATGTCTTTAATCTTGCAAGATGACCTGTTAGCTGGATGTCAAAGCTTCAAAACATCGTTTTTTTATCTACTACAGAGACATCATACATAGTTGCTTCACATGCTTGCAAGGAGACAATTTTGTTAAAAGGTTTGTTGGGTGAGTTTGGAAGGATGCCAGGACAAGGTGAATCTATTTTGTGATAGTCAAAATGCTATTTATTTGGCTAAAAATCCAATGTATCACAGTAAGACAAAACATATTCTTATTAAATACCATTTTGTAAGACAGATTATTGATGAAGATGGAGTGGATCTGGAAAAGGTCCATACATAAGAAAATTGTGTAGATATGTTCACAAAACCAATATTGTTAGAGAAGATAGCATGGTGCCTGGCTTCTCTTGGCTTGCACGAAAGGTGATGAATAAATTTGGGCACGATATTAAAGTAAATTGTTGTCAAGTTGGAGATTGTTGGAACGTGCCAACCAATTTCCCACATATAGGATATGGGCAGATTTCTTGTCTCCTATTGTTCTGGCATCAATTGATCAAATCAACTAAAAATAGAATTGATTAGGTGCACATTAAATTTATGTCACTGTTGGAAGATGATGTATCTATGTAAGCCCGTAGATGCAACATGTGCGAGGAGTGTTAGGAATGGTTGTAAGCTTGAGTTTGGTTGTTGTAATTCTCGCTTGAACAATAAGAATATTGATTATCATTGCTCCATGGATGTTTCCCTTTTAAAGAGTTTTACCAAGTAAATTCATTGTGTTCTTTGTGTGTGATTACTGTATCTTTTTGCAGTTTAATCTTGTTTGGTTTGTGCTTCTGTTTCCCAACATAATCAAGCTAACTATTTCATCCCGATAAGAATGAATGGAATTTACTCCCAATTATAATGAATGAATGGTAAATTTATCAGATTACTACAACATGAGACAATCATTTTCCAACACAATGAAAATGGCAGATAAACTATAAATTAATCTCCAAAGATTTTAGTTTTTTTAATGTTGGATCCAAAATCCTTGTATAAACGTGTGATCGAGTTGGATATACGAGTAGTTTGTGAAATGATGTTGATCATGGTCATCTTTTGGAG
The DNA here is from genome assembly GCA_032191745.1 of Picea mariana. Taxonomy (NCBI): domain Eukaryota; kingdom Viridiplantae; phylum Streptophyta; class Pinopsida; order Pinales; family Pinaceae; genus Picea; species Picea mariana. The sequence goes on from JASDQU010101869.1 coordinate 116,447, forward strand.
TTGAAGGCGGTTCATTTATCATCAAGAGGCATGGTGGTCCAGAAGCCATCAAAATTAGCGGTGCAACAATTCCCATTAACATCAGGCTTAAACGTTGGTTGTATCTGCTTGGCTTCCAGTTTCTTCTAGCTAATTGATTTGAACCACTTGTGTCCTTTGATTTCGTCACTCCCACTTGTTCCACTTCCTATCCATTTTCTTGGATCCTTCTGCAGCAACTGCACATAACATTAAGCAAGCCTTCTGTAGCAGATACACATCACATTAACCCAATAAACTCAAACAATATGTCAACTAATCTAATTCCATACACAAACACTAACATTAATACAATATTTGAAGAGAGAAAGCTGAGAAACGTGACTGGGAAAACTAACGAGTGAGACTGACTATTTATGATTTGAGGATCCTTAAGGCAAGGAATTCCTTGGAAATTCTCTGTTGAATCCACATCATGACCAAATACATCTGAAAATTCAATCTCCTCATATCCCAATTGTCCATTGGATTGAGAATCCAATGGAAGTCTTAAAATCAAAGACTTGCACTTGTGAACTCTGAGATCACCAAACACCCCTGCAAAAACCATTTCTATAGATAGACCATAAAAGAAGGCACTCTATGAATAGACTTGAGCAAATGGGAACTAACATACAACAACACAATTTCAAGAATTTGTGGGAAAAGGCATGTTAATATCCAAAAATAGAACTTGCCCCTATTTCCCCTGTTACAGGAAATACCATATGCAATAGTGCAACTTGAATTCATGTGGCACGCTTCAACCTAGACCTGCATCACAGATGAGCCAAGCAGTTTAGTTTTCAAACTGTAGACTACAAAATAACTAGAGAAAGAGAATCGTATGTTATATTTGAAATACAGGAAAGTTGTAAGAAACAAATATTTAATTGAAAGTGGAGACTCCAAAACAAAGAAAGAACCAGGTTCAAGGATTTCAATTTCACGGTGAAATCAAAAGCATGGAAATAACACAGAAAGAACTCTCCTTAATTTGCAATTGGTTATTCACAAAGAGCACTTCAACAATACAAAACTTGTTTTGAACACTCCTAAAAAAACCCACAAGCCAGGCTCCTTGCAAAAGAGAAATTTTGGATAACCCATTTTGAGAAACTATAATTTCTCAGATAAGAATGCATGAAGAGGCCAGCTAATGAGTGAGACTGACTATTTATGGTTTGAGGATCCTTAAGGCAAGGAATTCCTTGGAAATTCTCTGTTGAATCCAGAGCAAGACCAAATACATCTGAAAAGTCAATCTCCTCATATCCCAGTTATCCATTGGATTGAGAATCCAATGGAAGTCTTAAAATGAAAGACTTGCACTTGTGAACTCTGAGATCACTAGACACCCCTGCAGAAACCATTGCTATAGATAGACCATAGAAGAAGGCACTCTAAGAACGGACTTGAGCAAATGGGCACTAACATACACCAATGCAATTTCAAGAATTCGTGGGAAAAGGCAGGTTAATATCCAAAAACAGAACTTGCCCCTGTTTCTCCTGTTACAGGAAAGACCATATGCAACAGTGCATCTTGAATTCATGTGGCACACTTTGACTTTTACCTGCATCGCAGCCGAGCCAAGCAGTTCTGTTTTCAAACCATAGACGACAAAAGAACTAGAGAAAGAGCGAAAGAGCATCGTATATTATATTTTAAATACAAGAAAGTTGTAAGAAACAAATATTTAATTGAAAGTGGAGACTCCAAAACAGAGAAAGAACCCGGTTCAAGGATTTCAATTTCATGGTGAAATCAAAAGCATGGAAAAATCACATAAGGAAATCTCCTTAAATTGCAATCGGTTATGCACAGAGAGCACTTAAACAATATAAAACGTTTTTTTAACACTCATTAAAAAAACCCAGGAAAGTTGTAAGAAACATATATTTAATTGAAAGTGGAGATTCCAAAACAGAGAAAGAACCAGGTTCAAGGACTTCAATTCCATGGTGAAATCAAAATCATGGAAAAAGAACAAAAATAACTCTCCTTAAATTGTAGTCCGTTATGCACAGAGAGCAACTTCAACAATANTACAAAAAAAAAATAAACACTCAGAAACAAACCCACAAGCAGGCTACTTGCAAACGAGAAAATTTCACACATGGCACACTTTTTAATTTATAGCATACAAGAATTCAAGGACAAGGGAAAGATAATAATTTTCCATTGGAGAACCCATTTTGAGATACCGTAATTTCTCAGATAAGAATGCATGAAGAGGCCACCATTGATTCTAATTTCGTACAACTTACATATTCAATATAAATATTTACACGCAAAGCCAACTATCTTAATGGGAAAAGTCAGTCGGTTAAAAAACAATACCATATAACGATATAATATTGGTTTCATAATTCAGGAAGGATTGTGACTCAGATCAATAAATAGATGGTGATCAGACAAGAAAATCAAAGGATTGTGTCTATTGCAATGCTTGTTTTTATCCGGTTACAGAGCATTTTTAAGTTGAAGAAATCAAAAGCAATTTACCTCAAAATCATCGAAAGGAAAATTGAGGTCATAGGAATCGATAGGACGAAGCACTACAAGTTGCATCTTTAACTCAATTAACATAAAAGCATGCATCAATGATGATAGAAAATTGTTCATTATTACATGGAGAGAGTGTAGGGGAGGATAAGGATTTGTGTATTGGCTTCCCAAGTTTGGTTTGTGTGGAACCTTTCAACTATTCTTCTACAAATTCAAATATTTTGGAATTTGGGTAAACATAGGCCTTTATGATGCCTTCTCAAAAAGGAATACACGATGTAGCATAGTGGTCCTTCTCGCGTACCGATCAAGCTTTCTTGATTTAGGAGTCCCTAAATAGTACTCTAAAAATGGAACTCTCTTCCAAATCACATTTTTTAAAAGGTATATTTTATTATTATTATTATTATTATTATTATTATTTATATATTTTTAAGTCAATTTTGTCTTAAATTTGATTAGAAATTATTGAAATTGCATATTTAAGTGGTTGAATATAATCCAAGTACCTTAAGATTTTTCAGAATTTTGAATCCATTTATGTATTTAAAATTGCAATTTAAAATACATAAAAATGAGATTCCACCTATATTTATATCGTGGGATTAGGGAAAAAGGCCAAAAGATAGAACTTTTGGACCAAGCGGTTCCAAATTGCTAACTCTTAAATTTTTTATGGTATTTTTAATTGTTACTAATTTAGATCCCAGTATGAAGAGAGTTTGGAAAATAATTGAAATGTAAATTTCTCAGTATTTAAAGATTCCAAGTTAAGATGAAGTTTGTTTTGTTTCTTTTTCTTAGAAGGTGGCAAAACCTATCATAAGTTAAGATCCATGAAAACAAGTTCACTCGTCACCATTATTTAAGGAAAAGCATGACACCAAACCAAGCCACCTAAAATGAACATTTGGAGATCCCTAAGGGGGTAGACTTCCACTCCTTATGCATGCCTTAACTTTATTGCTATCTTGCGAATAATCACATTGCTGAATTGGTGATAGTCGCCGAAAAAAGTAAAAAAAGTACAATGTTTAACATTAGAAAAATAGTTGGAATGATGGATTTCAATGGTTCAACATACATATTGAAGGTGTCCTGGGGTTTTTAAGGGCATTGAATTGATTTATGCATTCAAAAATATTATTGTAACGAGAGTAGCAAGGTGCTCTACAACCCAGTATGGGGAGATGTTGTCACATTAGCATTATGTTAGATAACATTATATTAAGAAAAAGAAAAAAAATAACAATAATAAAAATAATGTAGGTTCAATTAAAGACATCCTTACATATTACACATATATATATACTTGGTACTTACATATGTATATGAAAACATCTAAAATATTAATTTCATATTAAATGACAATAACGATATTTTCACCTTAAGAAATTTCATCCCTCTAAGTGCTTGATAGATCTAGATTTAAAATGAATCTAAGCTCGTTTGAGCATTGTAAAATTGTGATTTTTCCAATAACCGGGTTGTGAATACAGATGATAGTAGTAGTAAGAAGTTAAAAATTAAAACGTTTAGATATTTGTTCAAGATAATCATAAAAAATTGTGTGAACAATATGATAAATTATGAAAACACATGGGGTAACTTTAATAATAACTCTAGATACGTGTTGAAATGATTGGGTATGCAACTGCGGCTAGGGTTTACCTTAGCTGCAGGCCGCAACAAATTTTTTCTCTCCTATCCTCCTCTCCCTCTGGATCGCCCTTGTGCTTGCCACATATGGTGATTGGATTGGTCTCTTTCAGGCCTTCGTCGAATGCTCGGGTTTTTCCCCCGGTTGTATTTCTTATAGACGCGATTCCCCTTTGCCTTTTCCTTCAAGGTCGTGCTCATCGGTGGGGTTTTTTTTTCTCTGGAGTTGGGTGCGATCCCCTTGGTGCAGATTTGTTCTTCTTTTTCCCTTTCTAGGTTTTCTGCTTGGTGGTCGTGCTCTCCCTAGAGCGGATCTGGTCTCTCATGCTTTCTTCTCAGGATGTTTCTTTGGTTGAGGATGCTCCATCCACATTTTGTTGCCTTACAAAGGTTTTTGATGTCGGATCTATAGATTGCGAGGTGGCAGTATTTTTTGATGCAGTCTTTAGGTGCGCAAAGAGGTTTTTTAGGTGTATTTTGGGTGGATATAGCTGATCCAGCTCAGTCGGTTCGTTCAGGGCTTAATGCAAATGTCAAGGTTTCCCCATAGGCTTTTGGTGGTTAGGGGGCTCTACGCTCCTCTTGGGTTCTGGCTTTTGTGGAGTGGATACTGGGGTTGTTGCTTCTTTTCTCATGTTTAGGTCATAGCTTTGAGGTTGTCTCTTCCTAGGTGTGTAGTGTTGGCTGAAGTCAACGCTTTGAGGTCCTGTTTTGGGCATGCAATTTTTGGCTTTCTCTTTCGTGGTTGTACGACTTCTAGTTCTGTTGTCACTCCGCTACTATTTATTGGGAGGTTTTATTTTCTGATTTGGCATGGTCTATCTCGTTTCTCATCTGGTTTTTCTTTGTTATGTATTCTTGGCTAAGTTTTGTAGCTATTCATTTTCTTGTAGTTTAAACAATGTAATGAGGTTTCTTTCATTGGGATATCTTTTGCTACTTCTTTCTTCCTCTCAGGGTTGGAATTTTTTATCCAGACTAAATGCATGCCTTCAACTTACATTATTCAAAAAATAACTTTTATTTTTTTTCATAAAAATTATGTTTTTTTCCTTGGAATTTTTTTTATTAAAACACACATTCTTAAATTTTAAGATATCAAATAATTGAAAGTCAATTAATTTATTATTAAATTCTTATAACTCATTAAAACTAGCCAAAATCAATAACGTGTCTCAATTCTAATCTTGTGTGCCAATATATACAATTGCATGTCCACTTGGTAAGAAATTGGTTGCACATTAAAGAGGGCCTTACATATTCATATTCCCGCTCCAAATCTTGACAAGGGATATATATATATATATATATAAATAATGTGATCGTTTTTATGAATAAAAAGTAATATTAATTAATTAATTAAAATTTAATAATAATAATAATAATGTTTGTATAATTGCTAAAAGACATCATTTGGAAAAGTATGTGGTTGTCATTGTAACCCACCTATACATAGAAGACCACTTGTGCATTGAAGGTGGATTTATTTTTTTAATTTTCAAATAATATAATGGAGGAAGGGATGAAAATTATTCATATCACTAATAATATAATATGCATGATAATTGTAATAATTGAAATACAATATTAGTAAAAATATTATTTTTAAAACTCCTTAACGTTTAACTTTGAGAAATTGTTTTATTACATCATAGTAATTAGTAATCAAAGACTTTTGGCATAAATTAATTACACTATTATGTTAATTAGGGAATAATAATAAGTGTTAATGTAATTATATTACATATTAGTTATTATTTTTTTCTTTTCAAATGTTATTTTATTTTGGTTGTAAGGTTTGTTCAATTGGTCACTAAAGTTTCAATAAATTTACTACTAAATTTTTAATATATTGATTTTTTTTTATTAATGGGTGTTTATAAAGGTAGTGGCCTTGCTACTAACAATATGGTTGATTGGTTGTGGAATTTTGTTGGTTGTGTCATGTGGGTGTGGGTGTCTCTCCTCCTTTCTTGTGAGACGATTTGTGTGGGTGCAAGTGTCTTCCCTCGACAATCCTCCTTTTTGTGAGTTGTGTTGTGTGGGTGTGTATCTGTAGTGAATTACACTATTATGTTAAGTAGGGAATAATAAGAAGTGTTAATCTTAGCTATTATTTTTTGTTATTTTTTTCTTTTCAAATGTTATTTTATTTTGGTTGTAAGGTTTGTTCAATTGGCCACTAAAGTTTCAATAAATTTGCTACTAAATTTTTAATATATTGATTTTTTTTTTAATGGGTGTTCATAAAGGTAGTGGCGTTGCTACTAATAACATGTTTGATTGGTTGTGGAATTTTGTTGGTTGTGTCATGTGGGTGTGGGTGTCTCTCCTCCTTTCTTGTGGGGCGATTTGTGTGGGTGTATGTGTCTTCCCTCGACAACCCTCCTCTTTTGTGAGTTGTGTTGTGTGGGTGCATATCTGCAGTTCTGCTTGGTTAGATTCCACTTCTCATATGTGGGACATGTTGTGTAGGTGCATGTGTGTGAGTAATACACAATTGTGTAGATAGAAGTGTGTGAATAATACACAATTATGCTTGATCAACCTCTCATTCTCCTCTGTGGGATGCAATGTGTCAACAACTTGTGTGTAAATAATACACTTTTTTGTTTGCTCACTCTTCCCTCCTCCTATATGGGTACACATTTATATTTACTTAACCTCCCCTTATTCATAGGACATGTTGTGTGGACATGTGTAAATAATATATATAATTATTGAAATACATTTATATCAAAGTAGGCATTCACACACCCAGATGGGGTGTTGAAAAGTGCGGTCACATAAGCGTAGACATCACACTTGGCCACCACTTCGACATGCAACAATGGTTAGACATGTTTTGAAATCAAAAGGTATTTTCAGGCAAAGGCGGATGATGAAAAGTTGTGGTAAACAGGGTACTTCACTCCCCTATCCATCTAAAGAATTCATGGCGTATTCAAATAGAGAGGCAACGAGGTACAATGGAATGATGAAGTGTTTAATATGGGGTGGCTCTATAATCATGGAGAAGTGTATAGATATGGAGACACAATATGATTTTGAGATAAGGCGGGAGCTCGAAGTTCTGGAAATGATTTCCATCATGGGAAGATGAGACTTATTTCTGGACGAGGAGGGTGATGTTTTTATGGTTAGCTTGAGCTGAAGATGGGAGATGAAACGACGTAGCTCTGATGGTGGGCCTTTTATTTCAAGTGGGAGATCACCCTTATAGGCTAAGGTAAAGTTTGTCTTAAAGGAGGAGAGAGTCTATTGGGGGTTCTCGTGGCTTGGGGGCAGCTCAAATGGCATAAATAATTTATGGCTCTAGTCATTTCTTGAGATTGAATGAGTGCACTGGTAAGATTTGGGTGTGGATTCCTCTATGGTAGTTTAACATACCTACATTACTTAGGGAGGCAGAGGAGTTCGTTCTCATTTGAATTATGGTCCTCGGTGTTCTCAGAGGAGCTTAACTATGGTCTTTAGTTTTCTCGGTGTCAGGCTTCCAAGATGGTGAGAGGAATGGGGAAAGGGGGGGAAGATAGGAAGAATAAGTGGAAGGCAGGGGCTAGTAATGCATCCTCCTCATGAGCTTGGGAAATGGTGACCAGAGTGGAATATGAAAGTAGACTAAGTAGAGGAGTGATTTGAAGAAAAGTGTTCTATCAGGGATAAGGAGTAGATGGAGGAAGTGAAGGTTGTGGTTATAGATAAGCATGAATCAATTCTCGATTTCTTAAGGAGGTGCAAGAGTGGGTGGAAAAACCAATCCATTCCCGGACTCAGGATACAAAGTAATTTTGGATCATGGAGACGTATTGGTTGGTTAAGACTTTGGTGGCCCAAGTGATGGAGAAGGCCAAGGAAGACCAACAGGAAATTCTCCAAACCCTTAGAATTTTGAAGGTAAATTTGAAGTTGTCTACAACATGATGTTTGGGGTCAGGATCATTGTCTCTCAGGTAGTAGGTGAGGAGGGAAAAGGAAAGTAGGAAGGGAAATATATTAGCTCAGCAAAGACAAAAGCTAATCCAATTAATACCTATAAGGGTCCTCAACGAACAAATCAGGATTAGGTAGAGGATGGGAACATCGAGTTGGTTCTAGAGATGGCAAAGGAGGAGTCCACATATCCTCCAAGAGTTGGATAATAGGTATAACTTTATATGTATTTGTCAATTATATAGATAGCATGCATAGTTATAAGTTGTTAAGTCTGAAAGTCTTTTTTTGTGATACTTTGATCAAGGAAAAAACCAATGAAACACTATACTTTGATAATAATCTCTGGTTGGGGATATGGTTTCCTTTGTAGGCAAGTCCCAACCAGGGGGATGGATATATGAATTTTTTTGTATATAATAGATCTAGTTGATCTATGGTTTTTAGATTAAAAAAAAGAAGGTATTCACAAAGATTTGTTATATGTGGAATGATAATAAATAGTCTTTATATGTATTTATATCAGAGGGATGTAGGGTATGTATACCTCTATAGACTTTAGTAGTGAAATCGTTGTGCGGAGCCTGGTCCCTTGTCCCACAAACAAGGGGGTCCCATACACAAATTTGGTGTCTAGATTGGTCATGACCCTAAAACCAAATCATCATCATCATCAAAAGAGGTATTTATATAAATATAACTTTTGTACTAATATAATTGTTGATTTGTTGTG
>JASDQU010101869.1:144904-176601 GCA_032191745.1 Picea mariana
CAGAACCATCTGATTGTTGAGGACATGTGTCAATAGGTATTCCACTCTGGAAGATTGTCATATGGAGAAAAGAAGATAGTTGAGAGTTGAAACTCCCGAGGGCCGGAGAGCCGGAATCAACCGTAGTCGTTGATTTGGAAGGGAGCTACGTGTCGACAGATCATGTAGATCTGGGATTACGTGTGGAAGGAGGAAATAAGGTATAAAAGGGAGGATAGATAGCATTCGTTGATCGTGGATCATCACCAAGGGTTTGGAGATTGACGAACGAGCTGGATTGCAGGGCCAAAACTTGCTAGGATGTTAAAAGTCAGAGAGTGGGCCGCAATTTATACCATGGCTTTAACAAAGTGTTGCATGGAAGCTGGAGGTAAATTGCGGGGAGAAAAGAGGGCTGGCCTAAAACCACTCTTTCCCACGCCCACATTCAAAGTTTTCCATGAGGTCATATCCCAGAGTCATATGAAGGAAAGGGCTAATGAAAAAGGGACTAACACCTGAAACTTGGAGTTTTGGAAGCGCGTGGGAATAAGCTCACGGGTCTGTTAGGACTTGCGCCTAAAGGAGAAAAGGGGGCATGTGTATCATTGTTTTGGGTTCAATCATGAGCCCAAAGAGTTAATTCGACTCAGAATATTGAAAGATCCTTTGACTGGGAGGTCGATAGACCTTGTTGTGGTAGGGACACTACGTCGAAAGTGCTCAGGGTAGGAATAATCATGTACAATGACTACCATGAGAGCACAAGAAGATTCAAAAATCCAGGAAGAATTGTAGACTTCGGGTATCAACAAGGAAAATTTGTATAAGGAGAAGGAAGTTGTTGCAATTTTTGTGGCAACAAGTATGTTACGACTTGTTGAGTCAGCCAGAGGAAAGAATGCTTCCATGTTTGCAAGTGTTGGTTGTGATGTTGTTGCATAAGGAGGGAAGCAACAAAGAGCTGAAGTGTTGGTTATAAGTTTGATAAAAGAAGCATGAAAGCTTCTACTGCCATTAGAATTTTAAGTAATATAAAATTTATTAATGACAGTCATGCAGGTATGAGTTTTTATTACTCTTTTTGCATAATTGTTGAAAGGAAATTTAGGTAAGAATTTCCTCAGCCAAAGTTATTTTATAAAATCACATGATTATATTATTGAGTGCATACCACTGGATGTGGTAAAGGCTAGAGGCATGTATTAATTCAAATCTTTTTAGCTTCTGAATGTACACACTGACATATGATAATGTCATGTTAATTTGGTTATGGGGTAATAACCAAATAATTAAAAGATAAGAACTTGTTATAGGAATGAATGCCAGTAAACTAGTCATGTATGAGACTAGGACATGGTTGGATATGACAAGGTATGGATATGGAAAGGTTATGAGCCACACAGGTACTAAAAGATTCCTACCTTTAAATAAAACTTTGACTACAACCTTTTTTCTAACACTAATGAACTCCACATAATTATATTCTTGGTGTAGTGTTCGGGTCGAAAAGGAAGGCATCCAATTAATTGGGAAGAAAATAGGAAGTGTGTGGAGAATGTGTCAACACATTGGCCAGAATTCCAACTCATGGATTGTGAGATACATGACTGAGATGAAGAGCATTATGTAATTCAATGCAAGGTGTGTTGATTAAGTATGCATTGAGAATTGCACTCATGCACAGTAAGTGATAGAATTGTATACTAAATGCAATGGCTGAATGAGTTTTGTAAGTACATGCATATATATTATTGCATGGAAATAATTGTTACTAATAGCTGAAATGTTGTTAACTCATGAAGTTGAGGACATTTCAGGGAGGTGTTAGACATAGAAACAGGAAAGATGCAAGTCAAGTAGTCACATGAGCATTGACTACAGGAAATTTTCTTGTTCAGAAAAAGAAGTAATGAACTTACAGATATTACTGTGAACATGCATATGCATAGAATGACAAGTCATTCTATTTTATTAAATTGTTTGGTAATTATGATTGAATTGCTAGATGCAGGAAATTCTAAGATCACTATATAATATTTTGTACGTATTGCAATTGAATTATGATGTACAGGAAATACTAACAATTGTTGGCAATATGCAAGATGAAGCCTTGCAGGAAAATGGTATGCAGTTTGATGCTTGTGGAAAACCACAAGGAAGGTTGCAATATTAATATGGAAACAACCAAGATGAATTATGAAATATAATTTCATGTTTTGGGGAAAAAGTTGAATTCCCTTTTGAACTAATTGGAGTTCCTGAATGAATTCTTTTACGTTTTCTCATGATAACTACATGTGGGCGATGTAGATGAGATGATGTTGATTAAAGTTAGAATGTTGACTACAAAGAGTAGCTCAGGGAAGATGTTGATTGGTAATATCTAAGGGCAGTTGGAACTCTGGGAGCCACGGTGCTCTAAGCTTTCCGGTCTGGTTTGTTGCTGAAGCCAAAGGAAAGGGAGGTGTGATAGCCGATGGACTATGTGACAGTGAAGGTACACACTCCTAGGGTGGGACAGGCATGTGGGGAAGAGAGACTGTTGGTTGGAGTGCTACTAAGGTTTGGTACCTTGGTCTAGACCATATTGATGTGGAAGGTCTTCTCAATCAAAAGATAAGTACAATTCTCTATTTATTGTATGTTGTGTATCTGGTATGCAGGTTATAATGTTATTAGAATTGAATGTATATACATATATATATACATTGAAAATATGCTTGCATTACCTGCATCCATGACTGTACATAATGTGTTTCATGTTTCATTGCTTAAGAAATTTATACCTGATGCTAATCATGTTATTGATTGGAATGTGATTCAGGTGGAGCAAGAAGGCATCTTGCAAGTGCATCCGATGCGCATATTGGACCGGAAGAGCAAACAACTCCGGAATCAAGCCATAGGGCTTGTAAAGGTCCAGTGGGCCTTGTAAGGTCATGAGGACACGACATGGGAGCATGTGGATGCTATGCGGGCAGAATACCCACATCTTTTTGAATATTTTGGAAATCTTGTTGATGTTGTGTAAAGAGTTGCACTGAGGACAATGCAAAAAAAGGGGAGGGGATTGTAATACCCCAAGGACGTGCCCCTGTTGTATTATGTATTGTAAACATGTTTTGTAGGCTTGTGAGCCGAGTTATAATAAGTTAGGAGGCTTATTTGGTGATTAGGTCGGAGAGCCTGGGAGTTAAAGGCCAGGAGCCTGATTTTGTATATGTAATTATGCATATCATTAATAAAACATAAACATTGCTGCGTCCAGACCGACCACGAAGAAAGAGTGATGGGTGACTAATCTTCCATAAGGTTGGGTAAGGGAGGAGGCTAAGTGTGTGGGCATAAAGGCTAAGCTAGGGGGCTTACCTCTAAAGGGGATAATAATTTATTATTATTTCCTGAAGACTAAGGTGGACATGTTGAGTGTTGTCCCAAGTTCCTGTAAAGGGAACGTGTGCTAAGTGGAACTCATGCGGTTCCAGGAAGACAAGTGTCGACCTGGACGCATGCAGTTAAAACTAATGAGTCAGCTGTGTTGGGGGTGGTTCTATCATTCTGTCATCCTCCGCCTGAGTTCACTGGGATGCCCGTTTGAACCTATTTTTCCTTTATGTCTGCATTTTCTTACCCGCACACAGGGAAGGAAACCCTCATGGGAAGGTTGTTCCTTTGGCCATTCTCCCATCCTCCACCTGAACCTGAGACCTCCATCATCGACCTCTGTGTTTTGATTCCTTGTTAAGAACCCTGAAACTAGTGGAAAACTCCTGAACTGAGCCCTGTCTCCTGTGAAGTCTGAGCACCCTGTAAATGTCTGAACCGTGTTGTGTCTTAGTGTGGATTGTTGTCGTTTTTGGATGTCCATACCCAAATTCTTGTTGTTGTTGTCATTGTGAGTTAACCAAATTGCTATTGTTGTTGTTGTTATCCTCACCTTGTGGGAATTGAGTTGAAACTGGTTGAAGAAGCAGGTTGTCAGGCCCGTGGTACAAGAAGCAGGTTGTTAGGCCTGTGAGCAGCTCTCTCCATGTGAGAGATTTTGTTGGGAAGTGGATTTCTCTCAGAGATAGTCCAACACTAGTTACGACGCTCTGAGAATTCCTGATCCAGTCTGTTGTCGAGTCCCTGAGAGGGAGTTGAAGCAGCCGATGGACTGTGTGACAGTGAAGGTGTATACTCCCAGATGGAACAGGCATGTGGGGAATGAGAGGTTGTGAGTAGTGGGCGTAAGAAGGCTCCTGGAGAGAATCCTTCCGGTTTCATTGTGCAGTTTCCTGTAACCTCAGCCTAGTCTAGGATTCCCTTGCCTTGGGTGGAGCTTAGTTTTAGCTCGGGGGTGACCCACTGCTGAGCGTGATGAGCAACATGGTCTGTGTTGGCTGGGAATGCTACAAATTGGTATCATAGCTTTAGAGGCTAAGTTAAGGTTGTGTTGGTAGCGTTTCCTGATCTGGTGGAGGAATGGGGACATTACAACAATGACAATCGAGGAGGATGATTTTTCCTCTCAGATTGAGAGGGAGTGTTCCTTGATCATTTGTTGCTCGACATTTGAGACACCATCCTGCATATGGTACATAGACAATGAAGCATCCATTCATATATCAGGTGTCAAAGAGTACTTCACTGATCTTAGAGATCCAGAGATCAAGTTGGAGATAATGATTGGAGACAACACCATAGTCAGGAAAGTTGGGCGTGGCACAGTTTCCTTTCATAGGAAGTTGAGGCCACCCTTGGTGTTCAGGGATGTATTTTATGTCCTTGGGATAAATAAGAATCTGATTTCAGTTTCATCCATTCAAGATAGGGGATTTGAGGTGTCCTTTAGAGGGACAAAGTTCCTCATTCACCCTAAGTGGTCCAATGTCACTTCTAGCAGAGTGATTGGGATACGTGAGGGGAATCTGTATAGATTACTTTTTCATCCATTGTATGATTTGGCTAGTAATATAAACAACAACAACAACAGTCAGTTGTGTGAGCTATGGCATTGGAGGATGGCTCATTTTCATCATGGAGCTCTGAGGTCATTGATAGAGTTTGTAATAGGTTTTCCACAGTTTGACATTGATCATTAGGATGTGTGTAGAGGGTGTACTCTTGGGAAGTACACCAAGACTGTCTTTCCCAACAGTGACAATAGTTTAATTGGGTTACTTGATTTGATACACATTCATGTGTGTGGGCCCATGTCACGAGTTTCCTTGGGTGGTTGTGAGTACTATGTGACTTTCATTGATGGCCACTCTAGGAAGACCTGAATTTATTTCCTAAAGACCAAGAGTGAGGTCTTAAAGAGGTTCCAAGAGGTTAAGTCTCTTGTGGAGAACCAGACAATAAGAAAGATCAAGTTCTTGCGGTCGGACAATGGAGGTGAGTATACCTTCACGAAATTTGTTGACTTCTATACCCAACAGGGTATCGAGAGGTAGTGGATCGTTCCTTACAACCCACAACAAAATGGGTTTGCAGAGAGGAAGAAAAGGGCCATTGTTGGTGAAACGAGATCGATGTTGCATGATCAAGCATTTCCATTTTACTTATGGGAAGAGGCTTGTAGTACTGCAATGTATCTACAAAACATGTGTCCCCATAGAGCTCTGGGGAGGAAGACTCTTGAGGAGGCATTCACTAGGAGTAGGCCCGATGTTGAGTGCCTTCGCATATTTGGGTGTTTGACGTTATCTCATGTCCCTTATAAGAAGAGGAAAAAGTTGGATCCCACTGCAGAGAAGGGGATCCTAGTTGGATATTCATAATTCTCTAAGCCCTACCAGATCTACATTCCAACACTGAGGAGGTTGGTTGTGAGGAGAGATGTCAGATTCGAGGAGGATAGAGGTTTCAAGAGATATATTGAATTGAGAGACATAGTTGAGAAGATCCCACAAATATAGAGAGATGCATCTCAGGGGACACATCCTCAGGTTCCTAGTGCACCAAGTTTAGGGGTGAATGGTCCACCCAATACATCTATATGATCGCAGGTGGTTGGTACACAGACCACGAGTGTGCATGCTTCAAGATATCAATCTTCGGTGATGAGATCTATGGATGAGACTGGGGGGCATGAGGTTACTAATCTACGGGAGGTTAATTTAGGGAAGAGGAAACTGAGATGGTTTCGTGAGACCTTGAAGGAAGCCAAGGAGATATTTGGTGAGCCCCATAGATTGATGAGAGAGAGAAGAACACCAAAGAGGTTTGGTTCGCACTTGGCCATGGTGACAAGCATCAAAGATTCTGAACTCACTAATTTTTCACAAGAAACATACCAACATGTCTAGAGAGAGGCCATGCAGGAGGAGTATGACTCTGTCATGCACAATGTTGCGTGGGAGGTGGTTCCTAGACCCGAGGGGAAGTCAGTGGTGACTTCCAAGTGGTTGTACAAGATAAAGTATGATGAAAATGGAAGCATATAGAAACACAAGGTTCATTTTGTGGTGAGAGGATTCTCTCAAATTGAGGGGATTGATTATGATGAGACATTCACATCAGTTGCAAGATATAATTCCATCCAGAGTATTATGGCCATTGTTGTAGAGATGGGTTGGAATATCCATCAGATGGATGTGAATACTACATTTCTGAATGGCTTCATAGAGTTGGATCCTGCATGGATGATTTTAGGGGATAAATTTCACTCATGGGCTAATTTTCCATGGTTTTTCCAAAAACGAGATTCGCTATTTTAAAAATGATTCGCCCAAATTCTATAGGATAAAATTATTTTACCTTAAAAATCGCCAAAAATTTATAAAAACTATATAAAATACTTAGAAATTTGAATATTTTTACAAAAATATTGCCAAACATGTATAGTTGACATATGAAGGATTAGTAAGATTCGCCAAGGTTTCTACATTTTAAAATAAATTTCCATCCTTAAAATCATCCCTAGGAGGAGGTATACATTGAGTAGCCATAGGGGTTTGAGGTGTTGGGGAGAGAGTCCCGCGTGTGCCTCTTGAAAAAGGAACTCTATGGTCTGAAGCAAGGTCCTCGAGCTTGGTACTCAAGGATTGATTCTTACTTGCTTCAGATGGGTTTTGAGAAGAGTGAGGTAGATCTTAACCTCTACTACATCATTCAGGGAGAGGATACACTCATTCTCATACTATATGTTGATCATTTTTTCATTACTAGAGGGGAGCATATCATAGTTGATTGCAAGAGGGGCCTTGCATCAGAGTTTGAGATGAAGGACATTGGATTGATGCACTATTTCTTGGGCATGGAGGTTTGGCAGGAGGATGGGCACTTCTTTCTAGGAAAGGGGAAGTATGCAACGAATATTCTGAGCATATTTCATATGGAGTATTGCAGACCCATGTCAACACCTATGGTCACCAACTAGAAGAAGATTAGTGCTTCTAATTCCGAGTTAGTGGATGCCACGAGATACCATCAGTTGATTGGTTCTTTCATGTATCTGGTCAACACTAGACCATATATTTGTTTTGCTATGAACACTCTCAGCCAGTACATGGTGGATCCTAGGAGTGTTTACTGGATAGGAGAAAAACATGTTTTGAGGTACATTGCAGGATCAATGGATTATGGATTGGAATACGTAAGAGGTGATGGATTTAGGTTGATTGGTTACATAGAATTAGACTGGGAAGGATGTGCAGTTGACATGAGGAGCACTTTAGGGTGTTGTTTTGGGTTGGGATCAACAATTGTTTCCTGGTTCAGATGGAAACAAAGGTGAATGACACTGAGTTCTGCTAAGGCAAAGTACATGATAGCTAGTTAGGCCAACTATGAGGCCATTTGGATTCACAAGTTGTTGTTTTGCCTATTTGGTCATGAGTTGAGTCTTACAATTATTCACTGCAATAATCATACTTGTATCAAACTCTCTGAGAATCCAGTGTTTCATGACAAGTCAAAACACATAGATATCATATACCACTTCATTCGAGATTGGGTTCAGAGAGGGGCAGTTCAGATTGAGTATATTCCGACTGATGAGAAGATTGCAAACAGTCTCACCAAGTCCTTTCCAAGAAGAATGCATGTCTACTTCAGGGAAAAGATGGGAGTGGTGAAGAACACTTTCCTCAGTAAGAGGGAGTGTTGAGATTTGGGTACCTTGGAAAGTGGTCCCCTTCAGTTATTGAGTGTCTAACTCAAAGGGGGAAATATTTGACCCTCACCACTTTACTTTATTTTATAAAGTCAAAGTGACTTTATTAGCACTTAAGTCACAAAGTGACTTTATTAACATAAAGTGACTTAGGAAACTTAAGTCAAGGTGTAGATTTAATCTCCACCCTTGATCTTGGTTGGCCTAGATCGAATCTTGGACATTGGTTTCATAGGTTAGCCTAAGGATGAGGCTAAAGGAGAGGAAAGGAGGGAAAATACATTCATTGTTCACTTGAGAGAGTTGAGTGAAGGAAAAGAGGACAGGAGAAGAGATTTTGGAGAAAGAGGGCACACTTTGTGAGAAGGAGCGCATGAGATTGAGGTTGGGCACATCTTGAGAGGAGGGAACACATCCTTGTG
The DNA here is from genome assembly GCA_032191745.1 of Picea mariana. Classification (NCBI taxonomy): domain Eukaryota; kingdom Viridiplantae; phylum Streptophyta; class Pinopsida; order Pinales; family Pinaceae; genus Picea; species Picea mariana. The sequence goes on from JASDQU010101869.1 coordinate 153,410, forward strand.
AAGGGGCGCACCAAGTGAAGGAGTGCACAAGCCTAGTGAAGGGGCACACCAAGAGAAGGGGAGCTCAATCTCAAGGGAGGGGCACATCTAGTGAAGGGGTGCATTCTTCAAGGCTAGCAGGAAAGCATGAAAGGAGGTGAAAATTCCAAGAGAGGCTCAAATCCCAAGGATTCTGTGAAGCTAATCTTGAGAGGAGCTAGATTTTGTATCAGGTTCCTATGTTATTTCCTTTTTTCTATATTTGCTTGAGATCTCCATTATAAAAAAAATCTTCTACCGATTTTTCCCATGGGTGTTTTTCCAGGGTCATGTTGACCAAAAATATCTGTGTATATAAATTTGTGGTTTGTGTATTTCCTTATCTGCATTAAAAGTGGAAAAGATCTAGATGGTTTTTTTTGTTTTGAAATAGTTTGAATTTGATAATATTGGAAAACAAAAAATCCTAATTAAATCCTTCAAACAACAACTTCAAAAGAGCAGTAAATCAATTCCTTAAAGGAAGATTTAGTGGGAAAGAAGTTCAAATCTAGTGTCTATCCTAAAAAAACAAGTAAATCGACCTGTTCTTACCTTGAAAACAATTCCCAATAAGTTCAAAGACAGAGCTCTTAGGCAGCCTTATAGGATCCTCAAAATTCTTCAACTGGTATGTCAAGATCTATGTCAAAACGTAATAAAGGTGTTAGTTTGTAGGTCTGCATCTCAACCTCCTACTCCTCAAACTAGCATATTCATGCATCAACTTAGCTCTTAGTTACTCTTTCTTCTTCATTATGTGTTAGGTCATGTTGCTTTATGTCATCTCGTCCTTTCTTAACATTATGTGTTTTTCTTTCTATAAGGTTGATGTCACCTTCTGATTTGAGTTTGAACAAGTCTTATCACCATGGGTTATGTCACTTTTGGTTTACCAAAGAGTTTAACTAAGCCTACAAGTGAAAAGGTGTTGATTGCAAGAATGCCACCATTCTTGCAATCAACAGACAGACTGAGTTTTTATGATTTAAAAAATCATTCAAAGTTTGAATACAAGTGCGTTGGCACCCAAATCATGCCCATGTGTGCTTACTACTCTCAAAATCGTGTGTATTGGATCTTTGATCAGTTTTCATTGCAAGTATGGGGAGAAACTTAAGTAGCACATTATTGGCCACCATTACCAACAACGAACAACCGAGACATAATGATACCACAAAGGGAATGCCAAAGAGATAGCAATTATTTTCTCTTCAATTTACACTTTCATGGTTGTGGATAAAGAAGATCTCATGCAAGAGGATATAATGCGATCATTGAAGTTTCGAATGAGATCACAGGGTTCCACTGCCAGGTCACAAAAAGGCTGGCATATCACACCTATTCATAGCATCAAATAGCAGTAAGGGATATCAACAGAGCATTGGAGATCAAGTTATGAGAATAATGTGGATTAGTTCCATGAGATTGCAGATCAGAGTTTATTTCCACCAAGAAGAGATCAAAGCAGATTCATTAAAGGGATTTATTACCAGCGAAAAAAAACATCAATTATGAGTTGTGGATTTCAGGCTTAAGTTGTGAGAAAATGGTAAGGAATTTAAAAAAAATGTTAAAAACCCACTTCAGGAATGGGGCAATTTAACCTAATTGAAGAGGATTTTCAAAATTTCACAGCAGTTTAGGAGAAAAATTGGTCTGATCAGAATGAAATTTCCCAGAAATTAATTATTTCTAGATTCAACAACATGGACAAATAGCAAAGCATTTCAAGTAGACAATCAACAATAAAAATGATATTTCCATATTTATAGGAATTTATGACAAAGCATATCATTTCTAGATCCAAATATTTAGGCAGAAAATCAGGAAAATCAATGATTCAATAACTAGTTCTAGCTTTTGAAGACTTTTGTTATGCAACTCCTTCACTTTAGTTATCAACAGTGACTCTAGTAATGATGATAGAATCTTTTTGGTTTAGTTAGAGATATTATTGCCAGTTGTAATAAAGGTATTTTTGATAATAATAAAAAACAATGTTTTAATTAGGTCAAAGTTATGGCCCATAAAAGGGGAGTTATCCCCACAAACTAGCACTTAAACTTTACTTCACTCAGTTTAAAGAAGTGTTCATGAATTGTAATCATAACTAAGTGATGAAGTTGATATCTACAGGTCTGAATGTAATGCAGAGTTTAACTCTATAAATTAGATCTAAGATAGGTATTCTAATCCTCTTGATGGATAAATAGATGAATATGTGAATGTAAAAGGGTCAGCTTTTGATTTTTTGGGGGTGTATCAAGCTATCAAGATTTTCACTAGGCTTTGAAGTGTAAAATTGCTCAGTTTTCCACTTGGTGAATATAATTTCTGGTGACAGACTATTTCTTCTCAAATCTTGTTTGTATTATTATCTTATTTGAATGCATGTGAAATGCATGAGAAGCATTGTTTCTTCTCTTTTCAACTATTGTCTCGGTGAATTATTTACTGCCATACAACCTGACTTCAACTATTGTCTCACTAAATTTACTGCCATACAACATGTTTGAAGAATTTGTGTCCAGGTACATGTTTTGGATCTGAAATATTATTTCAAGTATGAAAGTTCATACAACAAGTGACAAGTTGTATGCTTGTTAATATTTCTTCTGTTTTATTTTTATATCTTTATCCGCTCACCAGAATACAGCCACCGACTAAGGAAAAATTTGTAGTTGATGTTGTTGAACAATCCAACTAGATCCATGTTCCTAAAATTGCATACATCAACTGACCATCAAACAAACAAACCAAACTGATAAAAAATTAATCATACCAACAACTGAGATGGCCTAGATCTTCCCTTAGTAGTGAGGTGCAGACCTTAGGACCAACAAAGGGTAAGCTAAAATGTTGGTACTATGGAAAATCAGGGCATGTCAAGAAGGACTGCTGGAAAAGACAATAATCATGCAAAGGGAACTCCTCAAAGGAAGCAAATTCAGCTGGAACAAGTTCAGGTATGAATCATGAGGTATTATCTATCTGTAATGTTTCACAAAATCATCAACATTGGTTGTTAGACTCTGGTGCATTCAATCATATGTGTCTTCATAGAAATTGGTTTTCAACTTACCAATCTATAGATGACGGTATTGCTTTTATGGGAAATGATATTTCTGTAGACTTTACTAGTCAAATCGTTGGGTGGAGAGGGGGGTCTCTTGTCCCACAAACAAGGGGGTCTCATACACCAATTTGGTGTGGCTTGGTCGTGACCTTAAAAATAGATTATTGTTATTATTATTAGATGGGATTGGTAGTATCAGGGTTTAAATGTATGATGGTACTATAAGAACATTAACATATGCGAGGCATGTACTTGAACTTAGAAAGAACTTAATATCTTTAGGAGTTATTCATTATGGTGGTTATAAATGTACATTTCAAGGTGAAGTACTGAAGGTGTCCAAAGGCATGTTAGTAGTTATGAAGGATAAAAGGATCGGGAATCTTTATCACCGTGTATACTCCTCAACAAAATGGTGTTGTTGAACACATGAATAGGAATCTCCTAGAAATAACAAGGAGCATGCTCAGTAATGCCAAATTGCAGTAGGAATTGTGGGAAAAATCATATCTTACAACATGCTATCTAGTAAATCGATCACCATCAATTGCAATAAACCTTAATATTCCAGAAGAGGTATGGACAAGTCACCCTTGTGATTATTCAAATCTTAAAATTGTTGGTTGTGAGACCTATATGCTCTTATTCTGAAGGATTAGAGTTCTAAGTTAGATCCCAAATAAAAAAGGTTTGTCTTTGTTGGGTATGGTGACGAAGTTACAGGATATAGATTGTGGGATCCTACTACCCAAAAAATCACCATTATCAAAGATGTCATATTTGATGAATTGTCACTCATAAAATTAGATGTACATGTTGAAGTGAAACACACAGAAGTACCAAAAACTCAAAAAATTCAGTTGGATACTTGATCATTTACAGGAGAGAAGGAGCATGAAGATGTTCATGAAGAAGCTCCTTCAAAAGAAGATGATGATACATAAAATTTCCAAGAAATTGAGGAAAAGTCGCAACAATCTCTACGAAGATCTACATGGGTCAGACATTTTCCTAAGAGGTATGATGATTATGCTAAATTTGTTTCTTTGATTTGTAATGATGGAGAAACTAGTTTTTATCAGGAAGCAATAGAGGTATATGAAAATGTTAAATGGAAAGTAGCAACAAAAGAAGAAATGGATGCCTTAGAGAGGAATAAAACATGGGACCTGGTAGAACTTCCAAAGGAAAAGAAGGTTGTCGGTTGTAAGTGGGTTTACAAATTGAAGAAAGGTGTTGATGATAAAGTTTAAAAGTACAAAGCAAGAATGGTAGCAAAAGGGTATTCTCAGAAGGAAGGTATTGATTTCCATGAAATTTCTTCATCAGATGTTAATCTTGTTTCAATTCATGTTTTGTTAACACTAGTTTCTTTACTTGATCTTGTAACATCCCCATCCACCAGGTTGGGCCATGCTACTCTATAAAACACTCTAATCAATCTATGATACCAGAATGCAATGTCCCCAACCACCCAGGCTGGGCCACATCACCCAACCTCAACTTATGTAACATACCTAGTATCCCATAGAGTCCTGTTACCACCTTACACATGCTCTGAAACAACCAAACTGCAACAATCCTAAAATATCGTTGAGCAGTGTTATAGTAGGAGTACATTGCATAGAGTCTACTTTAAATTTGGTCTGCGCAATATCACTTGAAGTAATGCACTTGACCTAAGCCTGAGTCGCACCATACAACTTATAACATAAGAAGCAACCATTTCTTTCAATACAATCTTAAGCAACATAAATAACTCAAATCTGCAAACACCAATTGCACGCATGATCATATTTTCCCCACAGTGCAACCCCACACACAACCATCTAAGTGACACATGCCAACTCAAATTTTATTGTGCATGGAATCTATTTCTCTATCCGCACACCCACAAATTCCAACTCCTTAGTATACACAGGTTACCACCCTATGCACTCGGCCACTCAATCCTCTTCTTGCCACCTCATAACCAACATTACCAGGTTAACATAGCAGGATAAACTAACCATATTGGTTATATCCATTCATATCTACAAATACAGGCTATAAGAAGTATACTTACAAGTGCAATCATCATTAAACAAGATAACAACAAATACTTATATGAACAACATGCAAGAATTTAACCCATGCCAAACTTAGATAAACAAGCATATAGTAAACAAGGCAAGCACAAAAAGAACACTTATCTTTTATGAAAATAACCAACTGCGGCCTTGACTGAGACATTCCTTCCAACCATAGACATTGTTGCTCATAAGATTTTGGAAACAGGTCACCCCCGAGATGGGGCTCAACTCCACCAAGGAAAAAAGGGTCCTAGCAACAATTTGTGGTCTGAAACTCAACAGAATCGGTCCATCCTAGGTATCCAATGCTGCAACTAGTCTACAATATCTCATTCCCCACACACCTGTCACACCCAAGGAAGGGTACCCCTTCTATTCTCACTAGTCCCTCGACTTTCCCACTTCCCTTCTCAGGGTTACCAGCAACAGGCCAAACATGAAGCCTCTGAGCCCTGTGGCTATTTCTCAACGCACCAGGAAACAATTCTCAATAATACTCTCACATAGATATTATTCTCACGGGCCTAGAAACCACTCTCCAACAACTGGTCTCTCACCTAGAGAGACTTCTCACGGTCTGCCAACCCAACTCTTCGACAATGAAACTCTAGATACAACCCACAACTCCTTACAAGCTTCTCTAGAAGATAAGGTAATAATCAAATTTTCTATACAGTCTGACCCCTTCTCTACTCACCAGAGCTTGCAACATCCATAATAATCGTAATCCCCCCAAAATGCACTAAGGCCAACAATATATATATTTCATGCCTTTTTTTTTGACACTTGTCACCTCCAAAAGAAGCTTTAAGCCACTTGGTGACCCATTCCCTATCCTTGGAAATTTAGGATAAAATAATAATATATATTAAATTACACTTTTCTCGAAAATATTATCAAATATTCCCTAAGACTTATGACTTGCCCCCTTTTCCCTTTTTTTTTCGGTGGAGTAGTCTCCTCATCTCTTGTCCCTCTGAGTCAGTCAGCACACAACAATGCAATATTATATTAATATTTATGATTATATTTACATGGATAGGCGCACTGGCCTATCTGCGCTCAGGCTTACCGACCTCATAATCATACAGGTTTCCTTGCCTTAAAACATACACATTCATTCCCCCACACTATCCCAAGTGCGTGTGACACAAGGCAATGTGTGCACCTACCTAGGTGCATGCAACACATATATTGTGCACACCTTGTCCTTGTTAACACTTTTCCGTGGACTGCCTTGATGCACACAACACCCCAAAACCAGGTGTCCTTGGATCACCATCCTAATGTTCATTACATTTACACTTGATACCAGTTGGATCACCAGCCCATATGTACAATTACAAGGGGTTTTGGATCAGGGACATTATAATCCTCTCCCCCTTATTTATGCATTGTCCTCAGTGCATTTTATATACATACAAAATTTTCAAACATCATAAAAAAGATGAGGATACTCTGCTCGCATTGCATCCTCATGATCCCAGGTTTCATTCTCAAGAATGTACTAGGTCCATTGGACCTTTACCAGCTCCATGAATCGATTCCAAAGTTGCTTGAATTTCAGATCCAATATGCAAACCAAATGCACTTGAAATCCACCTTCTGGCTCCACCTGAATCACATTCCAATCAATGACATGATCCACATCATGTACATATTTCTTAATAAATGACACATGGAAACCATTATGAATGCATAAGGACATAAGAAATGAAAGAATATAAGTGAAAGTACCAATACTTTCAAGTATTTCAAATGACCCACAATAACACGCTGCTAATTTAGAACACTTTCCCAAATTCAGGGACCTGCGCCTAGACTTCACTTTCAGAAACATGTGATCATCCACTTCAAATTCCATGTGGTTTCTGCCTTTATTTGCACAAATTTTCTTCCTGTCTTGGGCAACCTTTAAGTTCTTCCTTATCTTTACCATATTCTCCTCCATTTCTTGGAGCAACTATGGCTCAACTATTGCGCGATCTACTGGGTTATCCCAACTTACAGGCATGTTTCACTTCCTACCATAAAGTGATTCAAATGAGATCATCTTTAAGGATGCATGATACCCATTGTTGTCAGTAAACTCTACCAAATGAAGGTAGTATTCTCACTTGGATGGATTTTCCATCACATACATCCTCAACATGTCTTCAATCACCCAATTTACCCTCTTAGTATGACCATCCGTCTCAGGGTGATATGTTGTGTTGAAGTTCAGACTTGTTCCAAATACCTTGAATAACCCTTTCCAAACATTTGAGGTGAAATTGGAATCTTCGTCAGATACAATTGTCTTAGGAAGACCATGTAACTTGGAAACTTCAAGAATGTATATCTCAACAACGTCGATTTCCTTGTGCATTGACTTCACTAGAATAACATGGGAAGCTTTAGTAAGCTTGTCCACCACCACCATAATAGAATCATGTTTCTTGATAGCCCTAGGAAACTTCGTTATGAAATCCATAGTCACAACTTCCCACTTCCACTCATAAATGGGAAAAGGATACAACAAACCAGTTGGATGTTTGTGCTCAACCTTGACCTTCTAACATTCGAGACATATCACAATAAAATTTGCAACTTCCTTTTTCATACCTGGCCAAAAGAATTGCTTCTTGATCACAACAATGGTCTTATGGGAACCTGGATTTCCAACATAAGGAACCTTATGCATCTTTGACAAAATTAGTCTCTTTAACTCTTGATCATTTGGCACATAGACACCGCGTCTATACATGAGGATTCAATCCTCTCTAAACTCATAACCTTCAAACTTTGGTCGTGACTTACCTTACTGTAAAGTCACACTTATATCCATATAGTGCAGATTTGATTTGGAAACTTCCAAAATTATGTCACACAAATCTATCTGGTACATGCTAGCGGTTGAAGCATACATTTCATGCACCCTCTTGTTGAGTGCGTCAGCTACTTTATTCTCTTTTCCTCTGATATGCCTTATGTCAAAGTCATACTCACTAAGGAACTCTAACCACTTTCTTTGTCTGGCATTTAAACTTGGTTTTCCAAACAAATACTTCAGACCAAAATGGTCTACTCTCAACTCAAATCTCTTTCCCATGAGATAACGCCACCACATATTCAAAGCATGCACTATGGTTTCCAACTCTAAATCACTCGTAGCATATATCCTTTCATGCTCTTTCAACTTACTTGACTTGAAGCACACCACATGTCCATTCTGAATCAAGACCCCACCGAGTCCTTCCTTGCATGCATCCATGCACAAAATGAAGTCTGCATCTAGATCAACAATTCACAAAATCTATGCACTTGTTAATAAATTCTTCAAGCGCTGAAAACTCCTTGTGCAATATGGAGTCCAATCAAATTGTGCACCTTTCTTCTGCAGGGATGTAATCGAATGCCCAATCTATGAGAATCCCTCTATAAACCTTCTGTAGTATCCTTCCAGTCCCATAAAGGATCTCACTTCTACGACATTTCTTGGTGTTGGCCATTCCTCAATGGATTTTATCTTTGTTGGGTCCACAACTATTCCTTCTTCGGAAATAAAATGACCCAAATAATGAATATCTCATTGATAAAATGAACACTTGATCATCTTTGCATAAAGATGATGCTCCCTCAACACTTGCAACACCATCCTCAAGTGATGCTCGTGCTCTTCCTCAGACTTTGAGTAAATAAGAATGTCATCCAAAAATACAATGACAAACTTATCCAAGTAACTTCTGAAAAATCCATTAATTAAACACATGAAGACAATTGGTGCATTCAACAACCCAAAATGCACCATTGTAAATTCATAAGTACCATACCTTGTTTTGAAGGTAGTCTTACTCATGTCTTCGTCTTTTACTCTTACCTGGTGATAACCAAATCTAAGATCTATCTTAGAAAATATCATTGCGCCCCTTAGATGATCAAACAAATAATCTATCCTTGGCAAATGATACTTGTTCTTCACTGTTACCTTGTTCAACTTCCTGAAGTCAACACAAAGTCTCAACGTACCATCCTTCTTCTTCATGAACAAAATTGGTGCACCCCAAGGTGACACACTTGGGTGTATATACCCCTTCTTCAGAAGTTCTTCAAGTTGCATCTGTAACTCCTTCATTTCTGGCATACTCATCCTGTAAGGAGTCTTCGATACAGGTGTTGCTCTTAGCATCAGATTAATAGAGAATTCAATATCTATTTTTAGAGGCAATCCTTATATTTATTTAAAGACATCCTCAAACTATTTCAATACTGTGCAATCTTCCACACTTGACACTTTGTCCTTAGGTGCCTCTTCCATGTGTGCTGCAGATACTTGACACCCTTTTCTGTAAATTTTCTTCAACTGTGAAGCCAAAACTTCTCTGATAGTTACATCTCTTGGAATTCCTTGAAATGATCTCAAATTTCCTTGCTCATCCAGGAAAGTAAATGCCTTATTATAACAATCCAGGACAACATGATGCTCATCCAACCAATCCATACCAATGAGGAAATCGTACGAACCTAAAAGGTATAATATTCAAATCAACCTTTGTGCATAATCCATTCATCTCTATTGGACATGCCTTTACCACCTCACTAATCTTCCATTTTTCTCCTGTAGCTAGTTGCACGAGCCAATATTTTCAAAGATTGCTTCTCGACAAATGGAATATTTCCACCATCTTAGGATCTAGATAACTATGAATAGCTCTTGAGTCTATTAAAATAGCAATAGGTTGGTCGTTAATTTTACCTTCCACCTCGATCATGTGCAACTGGAAATCAACCTGCTTTTTATCTAGTGCTGCGTAAATCCTTGGCACATTTCTTCCCATATCCTCAACTATTGCAGCTTCTTGTACATTTTGCACAGTCCTGTCTTTATCACCTCTTTGAGGACAATCTCCATGCATGTGATTTTCGCCACAACCCCAACATTGTATAGGTTGTTGCCATGAATTTTGTCCCAATGTCTCCAACATTCTGGGCTCCTGGAGAGTCATATTTCCTTGCGCAGTATTTATGAAAAGCGGTGGCTTAGATCCCTTCTTTCTCTATTCCACCTTTACTTTTCATCTTATCTTTCCAATCCTTTTAGAAAGCCGACCTTCCCCTTTGCTAATCATAAAGAAACTTAGCATGCCTTATGGTATCTTCCAATGTTTTAGGGTCATCATATTGTATCTTATCACTGATAAATGAGGGGAACCCACTCAAATATCTTTGAATATTCACTTGTTCATCCTTGATAAAATGCACATAGTTCAACAATTCCAAAAATTTTCTTTCGTACTCATCAATTGTCATATTCCAAAGCTTGAGTTTGAAGAATACCTTCATTTTCTTGTTATAGTAACGCTTGGTTAAGTATTTATTTTGGAAATACCTATTGAACTCCCTCCAAGTCACTTTCTTCTCATCAATTTTCTCCACTTGTACATACTGATCCCACCACATTGATGTTTTTCCTTTAAATTGATATATAACAATTCTCCCTTCTTCCTGTGCAAAATAGTTATGCAGCTGGAAGTATTTCCTAATACCCAACAACCATGTCTCTACATCTCTGTCCTTCTTGTGCTCAACATCAAAGGTAGGAGGCTTGATTTTATTCATTTCCCCCTGTAGCTCGTCCACCCCAGTCCTTCTCTTATGATTTCTCACAGGAGATGGACTTGAGCTACTAACTTCTTTCTTCTCTCCTTTTCTCATAATGAGACCTGTGACTTCTTGATATACTCATCTCTGTCTCCTTATCCATCTTCTTTTCTATTTTGTCTAGGCTCTATATCAATTTGACATTGAAGTCATATTGTTGTGCCTTGGCCCTCATAAGCCTTTCATTATTTGCCTTATAACTATGGATATCTTTTTGCAATACTTTTACAATTTCAGTTAAGTCCATGTGCTCTTCCTTGGATTATGTACCATCGACACCCAAACCGTCATACATATCCCCAAATTCATCATAAAGACTATAAATCCTCTACACATTTTCCATGCTCTTAACCTTCTGCATTGACTTTGTTCTACTCTATTCACTAAAAGTTCTGCAAAATGTGCAAGCAATTAAGTTTTGTTGGATGGTTTCATGCAACAACTAAATGAAAACTTTGCACCATCTTGTCAGAATCCTCTCTCCTGGATTTCTTGGACGATTTAACATCCCAAACTCTAGTGCACACACCCGCACATCGTTGTCTTTGTGCGCATCACCACTCTTTACTGCGCACCACTGATCTTCCGCACAACTAATCTATGTACTGCGAGTTACCAATTCTTAGTGTACACATATATTCATGCTAATATCTGGCCCATGCAGTTCCAATGTTGAACCAATTGCTCTGATACCAATCTGTAACATCCCCAACCACCAGGTTGGGCCATTCTACTCCATAAAACACTTTGATTGAGCTCTGATACCAGAATATAACATCCCCAACAAATTCCAACTTCTTAGTATACACGGGTTACAACCTTACACGCTCAGACACTCAATCCTCTTCTTATCGGCTCATAACCAACATCACCATGTTAACATAGCAGGATAAACTAAAAATATTGGTTATATCCATGCATATCTACAAATACAGGCTATAGGAATCATACTTATAGGTGCAAGCATCATTAAACATGATAACAACAAATACTTATATGCAACGACATACAAGAATTTAACCCATGTCAAACTTAGATAAACAAGCATACAATAAACAAGACAAGCACAAAAATAACACTTATCTTTTATGAAAATCACCAACTACGACCTTTACTCAGACGTTCATCCCAACCACAGACATTGTTGTTCATAAGATTTTAACAACATGTCAACCCCGAGAAGGGGCTTAACTCCACCAAGGAAAACAAGGTCCTAGCGACAAGTTATGATCCAGATTATTTTCGGAACGAAATGAAAGCAAAGATATTACAATGAAATACACATAAATATTGCCAAAAACAAAGAAATACAACAATACATGATTTCAATTAATGAACGAAATGTACAAAGACTGTAAAAATACAGAGTGCAAGACTCGCTAGAATGGTGGCAGCTTTATCTCTTAGAAGAGATGTGATGGCTATGCTCATTCACTAGAAGATGATTACAATGAGGCTTTGAATACCTTTTTATAACAAACATGAAAGACAAAACCCTATACATTCAAAAACCTAACCCTAAGAGATGACGCACCAAAATTCATGTGGGCCTCGTTAGGGTAAGTAAGTACATCAACTTCCCTAGGTCGTAACTTTTGCATACGATCTCCGTTTTAGGCGTGTGATAGCCCGTTGGAAAGGTATTTTAGAGAACTACACGTTATGCTGTTAAAACCTAACTCTGTCAATAGTTTGAATGTGGAAATCTAATAAATAATTGTTTAGAGCCCCAAAATGGTCATAGAAGTACAAAAATATGTAATGACATGAAAACTCCCAAAGTAAGCTAGTTGGAATAGGTGGGCGGCCACCAATATCCACCTGGATGTTGTGTAGGGCTTCAGGACAGATTCGTAAGTGAAGAACCCACAATTACAAAGAAATGTCCCCATTACAGAGAAACATGATGAATTGAAAACTGTCAACATGAGCCAGTTTGAATTTGGAATAGGTGGGTGACCACCAATATCCACCTGGATGAATCCTCCCCCCTTAGGAAGCAATGGTCTCCATTTCTTTGAGTGCCCGGGGAAGAGGGGGAATCATTTTCTGAATTTGAATCTTGGTGAGTTGCATGCCTTGTTGGAGAAGTTGCAATGTTTGGTCTGTGGAAGGCAGTCACGAACCTGTTGTTGGAGGGGTTGAATATGTTCCACCAACCTGTTGTCTCTGGGCTTGATGGGGCATTGTGTAGCCACCATTGTAGGTGAAGAAACAATATTTTCTTTCTCTTCTGCAATCTGATTATGCTGGATAGAAGGTGTTAAGGCTGCAGTGGTTGTAGTGGAATTTTGTGCATCCTTTGAACAGACTATGAAGAGGATGAATTTTGCAATATGAGAGATTACCTTGCGACACTGTTTTGGTGGAACAATAGTCAGAACTACCTCTGGTATCCTATAGAGCTGACCTCCCAGAGTAATAATGACACTACGGGGCCGAGACTCATAAAAAACATGATGTTTCCACATATATGGTTGGCCCAAAACAACATCACAGACATCAAGATGGGAAATATCACACACTACCTCATCCTTCAAGGGTTGGATTCCATAGGACATGCGACATTGCTGGCTGACACAGAGATATCATCCCTAGTGAAGCCATTCGATATTGTATGGCTGCGGGTATGGTGCTATCGACAAACCCAACTATTTAACGACCTCAGTTGAGATGAGGTTCTTCTAGCTATCGCTATCAACAATGAAATGCAACGGGGTCCCCTTCACCCACATATGTGAATGGAAGAGGTGCTCCCCCTCTTCAGGATCTACTGGTTCTTCTAGTTGAATTGTTGTGGTCATGACAGTAGCAGTAGGGTATGCATCGATGATCTGTCCATTTTCAATATTTTATGGATCATATTCTGAATCAGGGTTTGGATCATTGTCTTTGACCTCGACCACCAATGACTGTTTCGAGCGACATTCATCAGTTTTGTGTCAGGGGCTTTTGTGGAAGTTGCACCACTTCCCAATGTCATTCTTCATCTTTCCTTTACCCTTGTTTTCCTATGTCTTGGACTAGTTGTCGGGATTCTATTGGTTAGGTTCGTCTTTACCATGCTTTGGTTGTTGCAAATTTGCAGACCCGAACTCCCATTTGTTATGGTGCCTAAATTTCTTCTCGATTTTGACATCATATTGATAGGCAACTCCCAATGATGAGATGTTTAGGACATACATTTCGGTTTGGATGTACCTGTGCAAATCCCCATGGTATTTCAGAACCAGATGTCACTCAGAGTATTTGATACCCAACTTAGTGCGCAAGGTATGGAAAGTATTTGTGAACTCTGACACGTTTTGGCTCTTCTCTTGCCACAGTGTGGTCCATCTCATGTACTGTTCTTCATAGTTATCAAGAGGGTAGTATTGTTCCTTGACCACATCCACAAAAAAATCTCAAGTGGGCTTGGCCCCATATATTCCAGATTCCTCTGTGGAACTATTCTCCCAGTAAGTTTCTCACCAATGTTTGACATGGGGGAGAGCCTTGAGGAGTGAGAAGGTGATATTTCCCCTGCCAAAAAAATTGTGAACAAAGAAATAACCTTCTAGCAGATTCAACCATTTTTCTAAGGCATCCACATCTATCTAACCTTCAAATACATGAATATCAATATTAACATGTGCCTTGAAGGGAGAAGTTCCTCCAAAGTAGCCGCTTGATGATTATGTGTATGTTGCTATCGACAGGCGTTGAAGGATGTGGGAAAAATTCTCTATCATTTTGTCCCTCTGTCGCGTGAGAGCTTGCTCAAACAACATGTTAATAGAATCTTTTGCTCTACCATTTTTATTTTCTGCCATCATAGAGGGTTTCTTGGGTGTGCGAGAGAGAGTTTCCTTAAGAGAGACAATCTCGAGACCAAACTTGCTATGCTCGAACCTCATCAGGGACATGCATTGAAAATGATCAAGAGCATCTTGCTCTGATACCATTGATCTATATTATTTTCAGAACGAAATGAAAGCAGAGATATTACAATGAAATACACATAAATATTTACAAAAACAAATAAATACAACAATACATGATTTCTATTAATGAAAGAAATCTACAGAGACTGTAAAAATATAGAGTGCAAGACTCACTAGAATGTTGACAACTTTATCTATGAGAAGAGATGTGACGACTACTTTCATTCACCATAAGATGATTACAATGAGGCTCTGAAGGCCTTTTTATAATAAACATCAATTCCAAAACCCTAGACATACAAAAACCTAATCCTAGGAGATGAAGCGCCAAAACTCGTGTGAGCCCCGTTGGGGTAAGTTAGTACATCAACTTCCAGAGGTCGTAACTTTTGCATACGATCTCCATTTTAGGCATGTGATAGCTCGTTGGAAAGATATTTTTGAGAAATACACATTATGCTATCAAAATTTTGACTTTGTCAATAGTTTTAATGTGGAAAGCCAAGAAAACACTGTTTAGAGCCCCAAAACGACCTTGGGAGTACAAAAAGATGTACTGACATGAAAACTTCCAAAATAAGTTAGTTAAAATAGGTGGGTGACCACCAATATCTACCTAGATGTTGTGTATGGATTCATGACAACCTCGTAAGTGAAGAACCCACAATTACAAATAAATGTCCCCATTACAGAGAAACGTGTTGAATTGAAAACTATCAAGATGAGCCAGTTGGAATTTGGAACAGGTGGGTGGCCACCAATATCCACCTGGATCAAGTTATGGTATGAAATTCAACAGAATTGCTCTGTCCTACACTGTTGCAACTAGTCTACAGTCCCTCATTCTCCACGCACCTGTCACACCGAAGGAAGTGTGCCCCTTCTCTGTTCACCAGTCCCCCGGTTGTCCCAGTTCCCTTCCCAGGGTTACCAACAACAAGCCAGACATGAAGTCTCCCAACAACAATTCGCAACAATACTCTCACTTGGAGATTATTCTCACGGGTCTAGAAACCACTCCCCAGAAACCAATCTCTCGCCAATAGAGACTGCTCATGGTATTCCAACTCGAATCTTCGACAATGAAACTATAGATACAACCCCACAACTCCCTACAAGCTTCTTTGGAAGATAAGATAATAATAATATTTTCTATACATTTTGACCCCTTCTCTGCTCACTAGAGCTTGCAAAATCCATAATAATTGTAATACCCCCAAAATACACTAAGGCCAACAATATATATATATATAGCATGCCTTATGCTTGACACTTGTCACCTCCAAAAGCACCTTTAAGCCACTTGGTGACTCGTTCCCTATCCTTGGAAATTTAGGATAAAATAATAATATATATGACATTACACTTTTCCCAGAAATATTATAAAATATTCCCTACGACTTACGACTTGCCCATTTTTCCCTTTTTCCAGTGGAGTAGGCCCCCCATATTTTTTCTGTCTAAGTCATTCAACATGCAACGATGCAATATTATATTAATATTCATGATTGTATTTACATGGATAGGCGCACTGGCCCATCTGGGCTCAGGCTCACATGCCTCATAATCATACAGACTTCCTTGCCTCAAAACATACACATTCATTCCCGCGCACTATCCCAAGTACATGCGGCACAGTGCAATGTGTTCACCTACCCAGGTGCGCGCAACACATAGACTGTGCACACCTTGTCCTTTTTAACACTTTTCTATGCACTGCCGTGATGCACACAACACCCCAAAAATAGGTGTCCTTGTCTCACCAGTGTAATGTTCATTACATTTACACTTGATACCACTCAGCTCACCAGCCTATATGTACAATTACAAGGGGTTTTGGATCAAGGACATTACAAATCTTGAGTTAGAGAAACTAGATGTTAAAACAATATTTTTACATGTAGATTTGGATGAGGAAATATATATGGAACAACCATAAGGGTTTGTTCAGGATCACAATAAAAGGTTTGTTTGCAAACTCAAAAATTCATTGTATGGCCTGAGGCAGTCTCCCGGGAAATGGTACAAGAAGTTTGATTCCTTCATGGTGAGCCAAAATTTTACAAGAAGTGAGTATGATCATTGTGTTTACTTTAAAAAGTTGGAAAATGGCATATTCATTATTTTGGTGTTATATGTTGATGATATGTTTGTAGCAAGAAGAAGCATGGCTAAAATCAACAGGTTAAAGGATCAACTGGATAGGACTTTTGATATGAAGAATTTAGGAGTAGCAAAACAAATATTGGGCATGGAGATACACAGAGACAAGAAAAATGGTAAGTTGTGGTTATCAAAACAGAATTATGTGGAGAAAATACTTATGAGGTTTGGTATGAATAATGTGAAACTAGTAAAAATCCCTTTGGCTTCCCATTTCAATCTTTCGTCTAGTTTATGTTCTAGTAATGATGAAGAAAATGAATAAATGTCTTGTGTACCGTATGTTAATGCAATAGGAGGTTTAATGTATGCAATGGTAAGTACTAGGCCAGATATTTCACATGCAATTAGTGTTGTGAGTAGATACATGGAAAATCCATGTAAAGAGCATTGGGCAGCAGTGAAATGGGTGCTTCGGTATCTTAGGGGCACAAGTAATTATTGTATCACCTATAATGGTTGTAGTGATTTAGTATGTGGTTATATCGATTCAGATTTTGCAGGTGACTTGGACAAAAGAAGATCCACTTCAGGTTATGTCTTTAATCTTGCAAGATGACATGTTAGTTGGATGTCGAAGCTTCAAAACATTGTTTTTTTATCTATTACAGAGACATAATACATAGTTGTTTCACATGCTTGCAAGGAGACAATTTTGTTAAAAGGTTTGTTGGGTGAGTTTGGAAGGATGCCATGACAAGGTGAATCTATTTTGTGATAGTCAAAATGCTATTTATTTGACTAAAAATTCAATGTATCACAGTGAGACAAAACATATTCTTATTAAATACCATTTTGTAATACAGGTTATTGATAAAGGTGGAGTGGATCTGGAAAAGTTCCATACATAAGAAAATTGTGTAGATATGTTCACAAAACCAATATTGTTAGAGAAGCTACGATGGTGTCTGGCTTCTCTTGGATTGCACGAAAGGTGATGAATAAATTTGGGCACGATATTAAAGTAAATTGTTGTCAAGGTGGAGATTGTTGGAACATGCCAACTAATTTCCCACAGATAGGATATGGGCGGATTTCCTGTCTCCTATTGTTCTGGCATCAATTGATCAAATCAACTAAAAATAGAATTGATTAGGTGCACATTAAATTTATGTCACTGTTGGAAGATGATGTATCTATGTAAGCCCGTAGATGCAGCATGTGGGAGGAGTGTTAGGAATGGTTGTAAGCCTAAGTTTGGTTGTTGTAATTCTCCCTTGAACAATAAGAATATTGATTATCATTTCCCCATGGATGTTTCCCTTTTAAAGAGTTTTACCAAGTAAATTCGTTGTGTTCTTTGTGTGTGATTACTGTATCTTTCTGTAGTTTAATCTTGTTTGGTTTGTGCTTCTGCTGCCCAACATAATCAAGCTAAATATTTCATCCCGATAAGAATGAATGGAATTTACTCCCAATTATAATGAATGAATGGTAAATTTATCAGATTTCTACAACATGACACAATCATTTTCCAACACAATGAAAATGGCAGATAAACTATAAATTAATCTCCAACGATTTTAGTTTTTTTAATGTTGGATCCAGAATCCTTGTATAAACGTGTGATCGAGTTGGATATACGAGTAGTTTGTGAAATGATGTTGATCATGGCCAACTTTTGGATTTGAAGGCGGTTCATTTATCATCAAGAGGCATGGTGGTATAGAAGCCATCAAAATTAGTGGTGCAACAATTCCCATTAACATCAGGCTTAAACCCTGGTTGTATCTGCCTGGCTTCCAATTTCTTCTAGCTAATTGATTTGAACCACTTGTGTCCTTTGATTTCATCACTCCCACTTGTTCCACTTCCTAGCCACTTTCTTGGATCCTTCTGCAGCAGTTGCACATCACATTAAGCAAGCCTTCTACAGCAGATACACATCACATTAACCCAATAAACTCAAACAATATGTCAACTGATCTAATTCCATACACAAACACTAACATTAATGCAATATTTGAAGAGAGAAAGCTGAGAAACATGACTGGGACAACTAACGAGTGAGATTGACTATTTATGGTTTGAGGATCCTTAAGGCAAGGAATTTCTTGGAAATTCTCTGTTGAATCCACATCATGACCAAATACATCTGAAAATTCAATCTCCTCATATCCCAGTTGTCCATTGGATTGAGAATCCAATGGAAGTCTTAAAATCAAAGACTTGCACTTGTGAACTCCGAGATCACTAGACACCCCTGCAGAAACCATTTCTACAGATAGACCATAAAAGAAGGCACTCTAAGAATAGACTTGAGCAAATGGGCACTAACATACAACAACACAATTTCAGGAATTCGTGGGAAAAGGCATGTTAATATCCAAAAATAGAACTTGCCCCTATTTCCCCTGTTACAGGAAATACCATATGCAACAGTGCAGCTTGAATTCATGTGGAACGCTTCGACCTAGACCTGCATCACAGCCGAGCCAAGCAGTTCAGTTTTCAAACTGTAGACTACAAAAGAACTAGAGAAAGAGAATCATATGTTATATTTGAAATACAAGAAAGTTGTAAGAAACAAATATTTAATTGAAAGTGGAGACTCCAAAACAGAGAAAGAACCAGGTTCAAGGATTTCAATTTCATGGTGAAATCAAAAGCATGGAAAAATCACATAAGGAACTCTCCTTAAATTGCAATCGGTTATGCACAGACAACACTTAAACAATACAAAACGTTTTTTAAACACTCATTAACAAAACCCATGAAAGTTGTAAGAAACATATATTTAATTAAAAGTGGAGATTCCAAAACAGAGAAAGAACCAGGTTCAAGGACTTCAATTCCATGGTGAAATCAAAATCATGGAAAAAGAACAGAAATAACTCTCCTTAAATTGTAGTCGGTTATGCACAGAGAGCAACTTCAACATTACAAAAAAAAAAATAAACATTCAGAAACAAACCCACAAGCAGGCTGCTTGCAAATGAGAAAATTTCACACAAGGCACACTTTTTAATTTATAACATACAAGAATTCAAGGACAAGGGAAAGATAGTAATTTTCCATTGGAGAACCCATTTTGAGATACCGTAATTTCTCAGATAAGAATGCATGAAGAAGCCACCATTGATTTTGATTTCGTACAACTTACATATTCGATATAAATATTTACACGCAAAGCCAACTATCTTAATGGGAAAAGTCAGTCGGTCAAAAAACAATACCATATAACGATATAATATTGGTTTCAGAATTCAGGAAGGATTGTGACTCAGATCAATAAATAAGTGGTGATCAGACAAGAAAATCAAAGGATTGTGTCTAATGTAATGCTTGTTTTTATCTGGTTGCAGAGTATTTTTCAGCTGAAGAAATCAAAATCAATTTACCTCAAAATCATCGAAAGGAAAATTGAGGTCCTAGGAATCGATAGGACGAAGCACTGCAAGCTGCATCTTTAACTCAATTAACATAAAAGCATGCATCAATGATGATAGAAAATTGTTCATTATTACCTGGAGAGAGTGTAGGGGAGGATAAGGATTTGTGTATTGGCATCCCAAGTTTGGTTTGTGTGGCACCTTTCAACTATTCTTCTACGAATTCAAATATTTTGGAATTTGGGTAAACATAGGCCTTTATGATGCCTTCTAAAAAAGGAATATACGATGTAGCATAATGGTCCTTCTCGCGTACCGATCAAGCTTTCTTAATTTAGGAGTCCCTAAATAGTACTCTAAAAATGGAACTCTCTTCCAAATCACATTTTTTAAAAGGTATATTTTATTATTATTATTATTATTATTATATTTTTAAGTCAATTTTGTCTTAAATTTGATTAGAAATTATTGAAACTGCATATTTAAGTGGTTGAATATAATCCAAGTACCTTAAGATTTTTCAGAATTTTGAATCCATTTATGTATTTGAAAATGCAATTTAAAATACATAAAAATGAGATTCCACCTATATTTATATCGTGGGATTAGGGAAAAGGCCAAAAGATAGAACTTTTGGACAAAGCGGTTCCAAATTGCTAACTCTTAAAAATTTTATGGTATTTTTAATTGTTACTAATTTAGATCCCAGTATGAAGAGAGTTTGGAAAATAATTGAAATGTAAATTTCTCAGTATTTAAAGATTCCAAGTTAAGATGAAGTTTGTTTTGTTTTGTTTTTTTCGAAGGTGGAAAAACCTATCATAAGTTAAGATCCATGAAAACAAGTTCACTCATCACCGTTATTTAAGGAAAAGCATGACACCAAACCAAGCCACCTAAAATGACCATTTGGAGATCCCTAAGGGGGTAGACTTCCACTCCTTATTCATGCCTTAACCTTATTGCTATCTTGCGAATAATCACATTGCTGGATTGGTGATAGTCACCGAAAAAAGTAAAAAAAGTACAATGTTTAACGTTAGAAAAATAGTTGGAATGCCAAATTTCAATGGTTCAACATACATATTGAAGGTGTCTTGGGGTTTTTAAGAGGCATTGAATTGATTTATGCATTCAAAAATATTATTGTAACCAGAGTAGCAAGGTGCTCTACAACCCAATATGGGGAGATGTTGTCACATTAGCATTATGTTAAATTACATTATATTAAGAATAAATAAATAAATAAATAACAATAATAAAAATAATGTAGGTTCAATTAAAGACATCCTTACATATTACACATATATATACTTGGTACTTACATATGTATATGAAAACATCTAAAATATTAATTTCATATTAAATGACAATAACAATTTTTTCACCTTAAGAAATTTCATTCCTCTAAGTGCTTGATAGATCTGGATTTAAAATGAATCTAAGCTCGTTTGAGCACTGTAAAATTGTGATTTTTCCAATAATCGGGTTGTGGATACAGATGATAGTAGTAGTAAGAAGTTAAAAATTAAAACATTTAGATATTTGTTCAGGATAATCATAAAAAATCCCGTGAACAATATGATAAATTGTGAAAACACATGGGGAAACTTTAATAATAACTCTAGATACGTGTTGAAATGATTGGGTATGCGACTGCGTCTAGGGTTTACCTTAGCCGCAGGCTGCACCAAATTGTTTCTCTCCTATCCTCCTCTCCCTCTGGATCGCCCTCGTGCCTGTCGCATATGGTGATTGGATCGGTCTGTTTCAGGCCTTCGTCGAATGCTTGGGTTTTTTCCCTGGTTGTATTTCTTATAGACATGATTCCCCTTTGCCTTTTCCTTCAAGGTCGCACTGGTCAACGATTTTTTTTTTCTCTGGAGTTGGGTGTGATCCCCCTGGTGCAGATTTGTTCTTCTTTTTCCCTTTCTAGGTTTTCTGGTTGGTGGTCATGCTCTCCCTAGAGCGAATCTGGTCTCTCATGTTTTCTTCTCAAGCTGTTACTTTGGTTGAGGATGCTCCATCCACATTTTGTTTTCTTGCAGAGGTTTTTGATGTTGGATCTATAGATTGCGAGGTGTCAGTACTTTTTTGATGCAGTCTTTGGGTGCGCAAAGAGGTTTTTCAGGTGTATTTTGGGTGGATATAGCTGATCCATGTCAGTCGGTTCGTTCAGGGCTTAATGCAAATGTCAAGGTTTCCCCATAGGCTTTTGGTGGTTGTGGGGCTCTACGCTCCTCTTGGGTTCTGGATTTTGTGGAGTGGACACTGAGGTTGCTTCTTCTTTTCTCGTGTTTAGGTCATAGCTTTGAGGTCGTCTCTTCCTGGGCGTGCAGTGTTGGCTGAAGTCAACGCTTTGAGGTCCTGTTTTGGGCATGCAATTTTTGGCTTTCTCTTCCGTGGTTGTAGGAATTCTAGTTCTGTTGTCACTCCGCTACTATTTATTGGGAGGTTTTATTTTCTGATTTGTCCTGGTCTGTCTGGTTTCTCACCTGGTTTTCTTTGTTATGTATTCTTGGCTAACTTTTGTAGCTATTCATTTTCTTGTAGTTTAAACAATGTAATGAGGTTACCTTCACTGGGCTATCTTTCGCTACTTCTTTCATCCTCTCAGGGTTGGAATTTTTTATCTAGACTAAATACATGCCTTCAACTTTCATTATTCAAAATGTAATTTTTATTTCTTTTAATAAAAGTTATGTTTTTTTCCTTGGGAAAAAAATTGTGAAAACACACATTCTTAAATTTTAATATATCAATTAATTGAAAGTCAATTAATTTATTATTAAATTCTTCTAACTCATTAAAACTAGCCAAAATCAATAACGTGTCTCAATTCTAATCTTGTGTGCCAATATATACAATTGCATGTCCACTTGGTAAGAAATTGGTTGCACATTAAAGAGGGCCTTACATATTCATATTCCTACTCCAATCCATATTCATTGTAACATTTGTTTCC
>JASDQU010101869.1:187540-198259 GCA_032191745.1 Picea mariana
TATATATATATATATATATATATATATATATATATATATATATATATATATATATATATATATATATATATATATATATATATATATATATATATATATATATATATATCCATGTTACAAAGTTTGGGGAAAACCCTAGATCAAAGCCATTACAACAATATACTTGTTAAGAGCTCAACATGTCCCTGGACGGAATTGAACCTAGGTGGGGATGATAAAAATCATTCCTTTCAACCACCTAAGATAAACCTAATTAACATAAAACATTAAAACATATACACATGTCTCTTAAATAACAAGCAAATTGACATTGCCCAAAAAAGTTTCAATCAAATTTTTACCATTATAATTTTAGAGGGTTAATGTTTTGAACAAAAAATTATGTTTATTAAAGTGTTTGGAGATTTATAAACCTAACTATATGATGGTATGTTTATAATTCACAATTGAAGTTCAAATGACATGTATGGAATTGTTGTATTTATTTTCAAAAATTTAGTGACTCCCTACATTTTTAGTTATTGGGAGTATATAAATTGACTTGTTATTTTTTTTCCATATAAATTAATATATTTATAAAAAATTCCTCTGGATCGGGTGCCACTTGGAGCAATCGAGGACCATGGGGTACTTGTGGTGGCGACATGTCCTGTATCTTCTGACATGCCACTCCCATGAGAGATCACTCATGTTGAACACACGGACATTCATTTCCCGAAGAGGGAGCATCTAAGAAAAGACTAGCAGGCTGATTTCTGGACAAATTGCAGTTAAGTTTATTTTCATGATTGTTAATGACCTCCTGGTTTCTTTGTACATTTCTTTATTGAGGTTATGATGGTTTTTGGTTGGTCAACAATGAAACATAGGTTCCCTTTGTCTCATTCTGACCTTTGTTTTTGGCTTTTGTTTGATCTATGGTTCATGCCTAAAGCGATCTTTGCCTCTCCTCGTGTTCACTCAAGGCCTATTCTTGTCTTTCCCCCTCTCACTTCCATGCTTCCACATGCCACCATAAAAAGGAATAATCCATCCCATCAAACCCGTGTTTCCATGACTAAAGTGTAAGGTACAAAGTTTCATGTTGTGTCTATTCCTCAGGGAGTTCAGGCTTCCATGTCGTCTCTGGAAGAGAACCTGAAGATTATACAGGTTGCCCAGAAAATGAACAATTTGATGCACAAGTGGGGAATATCATTCTAGGCATGGGTTACATTCAAACAAGGGAATCCAAATTCTACAGGGCCCTGGAGTTGTACTATCACACTAATACCATGGTTGATCAAGGAATGCTCCCAAAGGACCAAGACTATCAACAATTTAAGCAACATTTGGAAGCATTGGAGGACCATAATAGGTTGCTCATTATAATTGTTTCCTATTTGATTAAACATAATGGTGGTTCTTTCTAAGATACTCTGGATGGTCGTAAGCAAGCTGGGACTTCTATGTTGAGATTCAACAAGAAGATCCTAGTGAAAATTATGCACCTACACTAGGATGGAGCCTCATGCTATTTTTAGGTGGAAGTCTATTTTTAGATGATGAGCAAATTCTATTTATAGATGATCCCTATTTATAGATGGTGAGCAAATTCTATTTATAGATGTATGTCGAATATTATTATCCCTTAATAATAGTTAGACAATAAATATTAATCTATTCTCAATGAGCACTTGTAAATAGTTAACTGAAGTGGAAAATCAGTTAGATATAGGAAATTAGAGTTCAAAGGTTGACTGGTGGAACATGTAAGTTGAATTAGTTGTAATTGAGTGATTCGAAGTTGTAACAGAGTTGGATGTGTAGTTATGTGAGTTGTAAAGTAGTTTAACTCAATTAAGTGAGTTAAGCTCAGTTGTACTAGTTGTAACTGAACTTACACTAGTGAGAGATCAGTGAATTAATTATTAATTAATTCACAATTAGTGGTCTCACATGCAACTGAAGATTTACCATTGTTAACTACATGCATGTCAGATCCAGTTGAGATAACAGGTGAAAGGGACAATTTGACTATCAGTTGTGACTTTAGTGGGTGCACTCATGCAACCACACACACATTGGATGTGCCCATGAGGATTGCATAGCCTAGGAAAGAGGAATTCATTTCATCGCAGGGATTGCGCAGAGGAGGCAAGTTGTCTGGAGGCAGTAAATTGGCACATGCATTTGCCAATTTTTGTATGACAGTGTGAGACGATTGTATATTGTACTGAGAGCTATTGGATTAGAGTTTTGTATGAGATTGTTTCATGATCCATGATATATACATAATATATGATAGTGAGGTTTTTAGCTTTATGCTTTCCCGGTAAAACATCTGTGTTATGTGTGATTGATCTTTCTTCTTGATATTGCAATTGGCGATCATGTTTTAAATTCCACAAGAATATTTGTAGAAGTGATTATGTATTTAACAGTGGCATATAATTGTTAGATCAGGAGAATCCAGGCAATACATAATTTGTATTAAAATTTCTACATTCTATGGACGCGAGACTCAACACCAACACCTCCTCACCTACTTCTCAAGTGCCTCATTTCCATGATTGATAGTGACCTGGATTTTTTTAGTCTAACTCTGTATGGGTATTTTTTTGTTCTAACATTCAAGCTTATCTTGTATGGTTATGTACCTTGTTAATTGGATTCATAGACTTCTAGATATTTATAGTCATGGTTGGTTACAATTTTGGTCTAAGTCCTGGCCTAGTTTCCTTCATTCGGTAGGCCCACAAACATGGGTTTTTTGGGGTTCTTCTTGAAAAACCTTATGATATTTGTGTTGAGGAAAATATATGAAATGATCTTACTCAAGCATTTTCAGATTATGCTTGGCTAAATAAAAATAAACGAGAATGTCACCCTATGTTTATAGCCATCAAAATTAATATCCTAACTCACAAGTATTGATTACAAGTGCTTAGGCTAGTCTTTTTATAAATAAAATCTTGCTGGAAAATCCATTATTTATATGATTTTATGAATATAACAGTTGCTGAAATAAATGTAGAGATAGAAGCAAAGACACCAAGATGATAATCAAGATAGATGAGACATAAAACAATCCTTTATTTCATTCCAATTCACCAAATAATCATTCTCTTTATGAAATGTCGTGAAGAATTTTTGGACCAGAGTCAAATTTAGACATCCCCGATGGAACATACAAAAGGACCTCTGACAGAAAATAAAAAACTAAACTCTAAAATCTTGATCAACTTGCCACAGATTGTTGCCCACTCAACTCTGCACAATAGCCTTTGTCAGTCATGAAAACTAATTCACGAATAGACAAGTCTACACAGACTATCAAAGATAGATCAACACCTCTGAAAAACAAGTGTCTGAATGATGTAATTCAGCCCTGAATCTTCGTGTCTACAATAAGACCATGCTATCATAAAAAATATTTAGGCTTGTGATAAATTAAGGAATGAATGAAAACTGAACTATCTCAACATAGACTCAAAGAGGAAACCTTAGTATGATTCTCCTTCTATCCTCTTCTTGTTCCTCCCTTTCCTTTTGCCTTTAAGCAAATTAGAATTGGTTGAAGTAATTGAACTACTTCATTAGTTAAGTTAACTAAAAACTCAACCAACTTTTTAGTTAAGGGGGAAAAGTAATAAATCATAATAAGGGTTTTAAATAAATAATAACTAGTAGGTGGGACCCCTTGTGACTCCCTTTAGCTCTTAAAAATCATAACATAACTAGTTCACTAAGAAAAACACCCCTCCTTGTGACTCCCATCATCACACTCACATTTGACAATTTATCTCATTGATATTTGAAATTATTTTCAAAAAATATATTACTCATATATCCAAAGAAAACATGATGTCCAAAACTTCTGAAGTCAACTGTCATCAACAATAAATAAAATAAAAACTCAAAAACCATATTTTCCACTCTGAGATGCAATCCTTCCTTGATTGTTGTTGTCACCCTTTGATTTTTCTGAATTTTCCTTTGGCTGCACTGAGCCTTTAGGCCTAATTTCGTTGATCACATGAGAACAATTGTCCCTCAAATGCATCCGGGAAGACATGGATTTATCAGAGCCATTAGAGGGTGAGGAAGGGGAAGCAGTGGCTTTTCCTTTGTCGGGGGGGTGGTGGGCCTCGATTTTCAACCTTTTGCTATCATGAGAGGACTGAACTGATGAGTGGACAGGTGCAACTTGGACAATCTGATTGATAGGAGGGGGAGTAAGTAAGGACAAATTGGGCCAACCACGATATTGGGAGACTGTCGGGTGGACAATCTCTTCCCATCCGTCGTTTTCGGGAACCTCGGGTTGTAATGAGACATGAGGGGGCACAGGAATAACATGGGCTTGTGGAGCTTGGAAGGGAGGCCTTTCAGGCCTACGTTGGACCAGTCCTTGCTAATTCCAATTGAAAAATACGGCCTGAAATAACTGGCCTAACTCTTGCGAGTCAACATCAAAGTGTACAAAGAATCTTGGCCTTATTGGGCCTCTGTTCCAATTACCTCTCCCTCAGTTGCCTCTTCCATGGCTACCTCGACTGTAAAAGATTATTCCTGCATGCATGATTGATTAGCAAATAGTTCCTTTACAACCATACATGATAGCTCCTCAAAAATATGAAATAGACTTTGGCTCAACAACATATCAGACTTATGCAATCCAATCCATATAAATCATTTAATTGTTGTGAATGAGCAGGGGGTGAACAAAAGGTCCTGGGATATGCGAGGGGTTTGTATTGAGAGAAACATGATAAAATTAGGGGGAAAAGAAACATGGTTACTGCTCAAAGACAACAAACAATCAACTGTAATGCAAACCAAAGAAAATATCATCGTGATCCAACCAAGAAACTACGATTTCAAACTGCTTCAATACATAATTCTTCTTAACTGTAATTAAATTTTAAGAACAGGGAGTGAAAAATGAATGTGGGAAGGCGATGGTGTTGTAATTAGTGAAAAGCGAAATAATGGTAGGGAAAGAGAGAAAATATTGTTCATAAAATTAATTAAGTAATCCATAAAACCATTCTATATCAAATGTAAAAAGAAATAACACCAACCAAATAATCACTGTGATCAAATGAAAAACTACTGTGTATAATTCAATCAATTATGTGCATTAACTTGCTCATTGTTTGTTATAAGATCTTTAACACAATGTCACAAAACAAGACAATATGCATCCCACAACAACCTGTAGAAGAGTTATGTTTCTTCTCATTGTCCATTTAATGTTTTAGAACAATTCCCAAATGAATACACAGTCACTTATTTCCACTCTGTTCAGGGTCAACTCATCAACCACTACCCACGAATTATTTCAATCATCAAAAATAGACACAAAAATCGTGCTCGATTTCATCCTTTAATTCATTTAATAATTAAATTGTAATGAGATTATACTGTCACATAACCTGTGCCTTTCTCTGCTACGATGCATGATATTCATCAATGCACATAACGGACAGCCAAATACAACCATCAATATTTTAATTGCAAAGAGCCTGACTTGCCATTTAAACACACAGACAACAATCACCATTTCAACTCAAACTATGTTGTGGAATACACAGACCATTCGACAAAACGCAAGAGCATTTATGTGACTGTACAGGTTTAATTACTCTGAATCTAAACATCCACAATGTTGGGCTATCAATCTAATACAACGAGGCAACAAAAGTATGCTTGATCTCTTCTCACAAATCGATCAAATTGTAACAAAACCATATTGTTTAAAAAACTGTGACTATCTCTGATGGCGCAATCAAATAATATCCATAGCATATATAGTGGATGGCCATGCCATAATTACCACGATTGCAATGCTCCCATTTTCAATTTAAAACACATAGTCACAACAACCATCAACTCAACATAACATGTTGAAGGAAGCCCACACAAACCAATGCATCACGCACGGTGCATCGCCGTGAGTTAATCCATTATAACTAATGTCGGGTTAACAATTCAAATGTCATAATAACCAATGCAGTGACTAAATACCAAAACCAACACTACTGTCACATAATCCATGGGGACGAGCCAATAATCGACACTGTCAATAATACATCACCAACTCATAACAATCAACAACATACCCGACAGGACATAATGGTTCCCTCTATCAAAAATCGGGCTTGAGAAATCAAGGGTTTTCTCTGTGGACCAACACATGGAGACTAGAGTCAACCCCCAACATTGGGTGAGAACCTCCGAGACCAATAGTACACACACATGGTATACCACCAATAACTTAGTAGACAGGGTGACAATTCTCGTGATAGGAGAGACTATGAACATAGGAGCAATGGATTCATTTTGGTCCTGTAACAACACTTAGAACACGTAGGATATAACCCTCGTGGTTTTCCCAATCAATCGAAGAATGTTGAGATAAAACAGAACTGAGACATAGCAATCGACCTCAAGCAAGCCCTTTGGCATAACAACCATCACAACCCATTGCACAAACATCAGTAACATGAACGAACCCATACCCAAGTGAAACGATATGCAGTGATACAAAGTGTTTCAAACCCAGCAAACCCCATAACAACAAATGACTAGGTATGGTGATAAAAAGCGTGGAGACAACCATCCAATCTGGACCGAATGAAAACCCTTCAACCAAGACCAATAAACAAGACAAGAAGCCTTCATGGCTTCTAACACTCGGAATGATCAATGAAACTGTGACTTCAAACATTATTGCAATGAAAACCACACCAACCATTCATTTCAGAAAAATGCCACAAATTTACACAGTTGCCAGACTTAAGGAAATCATATACCCATACATCACCGAGCCAATATCTATTTCATAACCAAAGTGGGTTCATGGATGAATAAAAGACATACCTGTAACCACGAAAACCTTAAAAACATGAGCTTGGTCGAGCAGTTCTTCCTCTGCTTGAAAATCGGAGCTTAACCACAACGAACATAATTGAACAATATCCAGGGTGACGGCCAGTGGGAGGGGTATGGAGTGACGTGCAGTAAATGCATGTCGCCTCCATCCTCCAGTCATTCAATTTCTTAGTACATGCTAGCCCATTAATCCATTAATTCATTCAATTAAACCATGCATCGAAACCAACATCCATTGATTGCCAAGAGCGCCACCCTATGTCACATTAACCACTGCCAACCAAACTATAATGCATATCACATGTATTCCAATATAACTCAATAAATCGTATAGCCACTAACCCATTAGCTAGGACTAACAACAATCCATTTTAACTTCAAAATGCATAGTGCAACATCGTATAACATAGTAGCATAGCTCCTTTCTTTTGGATTTTATTCATATTGCCTTTTATCTCTTTTTCAATTGCTCTTATGTGTTGTTACTAACATGTCTCTTGTGCAGGTGTCACAAAAATGAATCCAGGAACAGATAGCAAGGGTAACAATGGATAATCATAGGTAATCGTAATCATGAAATTAGAGCTTAGAGAAACATAAACAAAACATAACATCCCTTACCCATCATTCATTTGTCGAAATTAGAACCAACACATAATATGCCTTATCCATTGCCAATAAAACCAAGATTTCATCAATCATGTAGAACCATGTAAGCAGTGTCGAACAACAACATAAATATGAAATAAGAACCAAATCTGATCTCCCAATCTACAAGGGGGTCCCACCTACTAGTATTATATATCTTGTTAGCTTATAATAATAGGCTTTAGCAATACTTTGCGGGAAAAATCCTCGTTGTGATTTTAATCGTCAACAATTTGAACTTTTTGGGACAACAAACATCTATGTACATTCTATTAATAGTTGAATAGAAAATACTTACAAAAAAAATTATTTATAAAAACATTATTTTAAATTTTGATTAAAATATATGGAGAATGTTTTTTATCATAAATTTTGATTAAAGTATTTTTTCTCCACCAATTAATGAATTGTCCATTTTATTTGATCTCATATTTAGGTGAGTTAATATTCAATTACCTTGATTTTCATGAAATCTTATTTTCAATAAAGAGTTTATAGTGCATCGATATTGAGATTTCTATAGTGAATTAATACTACAAATCAATTCAACATTAATTTGACATTACATTTTTTCACTTCTTCAATATCTCAAGGTTTAATGAATTTTTTGCATCACATTGGATGTAACAATTCACTATGGCCTCCTTGTTGACTTAAATATCTATGGATGTTTCCCCCTTGCAGATATGTGGAGGCCATCACCTTCACAAGACTGCCTAAAATCTTCACTTCCTTCACAAGACCACCCACAAGACCACCTAAAGGCTTCATTGCCTTCAAAAGACTACCCAACAAATTCACATCACACTGAGTTCCCTCAAGAATAATCATTATCTAAGTATGTCTAAAGGATAAAATCGACGATGCCACAACCCAAACTTGCAATAGATGAATATGTGATACTCATGTTAGTTCTTGTAAAGCTCTACAAAAGATTGTTAAGAAATCTATTTATCAATACTTTAATAAATTACTATTACTTTTGATTTCTATATAGGAGAATTAAGCTAGTCTTCTGTTATTTTCTAAAATAGCACTATCATTTTACCAATTTTTAGGTGATAGGAACAGGTCCAAAAATTCATTTCCAAATTTTTTTAGGTGTGTTAGAAGGTCTGCTATTTGGATACAAACTTGGAAAAAACATCAATTTTGGTCTTGGCAATCAAATCTTTAAATCTCAGGTTTCGGTGGTTAAGAGGGGCTAAAAAACTGCTAATTAACGAAAGTCTTGGTTTTCGGTGGTTAAGAGGCAAAAATAAAGGGTCTGTTAACCACTGAAAACGTTCCTATGCGCAAAAGGAAAAAGCTCGTGCTTTTGAACGAGCCATATGTCAAATGGGTGCAATCATTAAGTTATAACCGCCGAAAGTTTATCTAGGTGGTGAGAATTAAGGCTCAGCAGAAATCCAGAATTCCATGCATGATTTTTAGATAACAGAATTGATTTGTCACATGGGCCTTCATTATCTCCAGTCACAAGGATACAAAATTATTATGACTTCATTTGATTTCTGTTTCAATTGCATTAATATTCAATATTGAATCTGAGACTCATTGTTATTGTCATGATCTCATGATTTCCTCATGCAAACACATACTCAGTAGCCATAATCCCGTGATTTCTCAAGGTTGCCAAGTGGAATTCGAGTTCAATTGTTGGTTATTGAGCCATTTGTCATCCAATTCAAAGAAAAATATGAGTCATTATGATTCCCATGCAAATTAATTCACCATAGATCCGTTTTTGAAAGTTACAGCTTTCGGTGGTTAAGAGGCCTAAATTTTGCCCCTTTTAACCACCGAAAGCCTGTAACTGCCAGAATCACCGAGTTTTTGCCCAGATCGGGATTTTTTGAGTTTGAATGGTATGAAACCTCTTCGAATGGACATTTGTTGAATTATCAAGTCAAATCCAATGGCTATTTTTGGGGGATAAGGAAAAGAAGAGGTGTTTCAATCATATTCGGTATCTTTTTCAAAGACAGAAAATCAGGATTTTTGCACACTTCAGCAAATTCGAATTTTATCCTTGGAGGACCAAATCAAACAGCCTTGGAAGGCTAGGCTTCACTTCATCAGCACTCTATCACTTTTGAAGATCATTAGATATGGATTGATCTCATCTTGAGGGTCTCTTCCTAGTTTTTTGTAAATATTGTTTACTTTCTGTATTTAGAAAATTAGATCCATTAATTTAGGATCTGAAAACTGTATTGTAAAGCTATAAAGTTGAAGACAGAAGATGAACAAAAGGTTCAATTTTGAGTTCTATATTCTATTGTTTTGTATGAAAGACACTTTCTTTAATATATCAGCCTGCAAGCTTCTTTCATTTGTTATTGTCAGACCTTCTTTCATCTTTGTCTATGCTTATGAGTGGAATTAGTTCTTTTGTCTCTGTTTAATGATCCTATGGTAACTGTCATCTTACTTTTGATTGTTAAGCAAGAATCATAAGCATCTTTGGCTAGTTTGTTGACCCATCATATATTTGGTTTATGTATGTTTTGGTTAACTCATTAGTTTTTTGATCCATTTGTTATACAAACATATCTGACAATAGCTCTTGAAGGCCTTGTGTTGCATGAATATAGCTAAGACTATCTTGAGAATACAATCCAGAGGTTAAGATATTCATCTTGATCCAAACCCACACCTATTATTGAGAAAATAGTTTCCAAAAAGATTAAGTTACCAGGCATCTCTGACTTACAGCCTAGGAGAGTTTCCTGGAGTGATAACATCTTCCATTACAACTTTTCGTTATTGATATTATAGTTTATGATGCATTTTTCCTCATGCCTACTATTTAGTATTTCACTTTCAGAATCACAATGGTAGTCAGTTATGGGATACAACATTTCTAATCCTTCTTTCTATACATTTTAGTTCTCTTGAATTCAATTAGTTATGCAAATAGAGCTAATGCAATTAGTATATTTATCTTGTTGGGCATTGAGAAATAAGAGGAGCAATTCGATAGTTTTGTGAAGCATGGAGAACACACTATATACCCGAGATTATGTATATCCATTTTAAACATATGGTGATTTCTTTGTCTGATTCGATCAAAACTAAAGTACCCACATGACTATAGATATTTCACATGCACTCGAATGATGTTATTCTAGATCTACAAGGTTGAAGGCAGAGATTCGTTACCTTACAACTCCTCTTCTTTAAATTTAA
>JASDQU010101869.1:210817-222364 GCA_032191745.1 Picea mariana
TCCCCGCAGGTTTCGAACCGGTGACTTTAACATCACGGAGTGGCTTAACAACACACTCCGTCACCGACTGTCCTACACCTCGGGGACTTTTTCATTAGAATAGTTATTGAACATTGTATGCAACATATTTGGCTCAGGTTTTCCCCTTGGAATTGGTTTCTACATAGTAAATCGCTAATGCTACTCCTTTTATTGCAGTGGCTAGAGAGAAGCATTGTTGTGAATTACTAGGTGACATCAAGGCCCGAGGTTTGTGATATGTTGTCTCACAATGTTTCAACAATTTGGTGTCATGGGTGGAGCATTTCATGGTGAAGGTGGATTACATGATCATTGTCGGCTTGCGGAGTTCAGACCCAGGGTTCGGTAAGCTTGACCAAAAAATACCCCGAAGGCACTGGCATATTCAATCTTCAAGCACTGAAGAAGGTCTCACCCAAGATTCCATGAGAATCACAAAGACCATAGGTTTTATCCAAGGTGTGAAGGAATAAAACATACAGGAAACATTCATCAGATAAACATACATTTAGTCATAACTACCAAAAGATTACTACACAAAGTAATATAGAAAAAACATGCATTCATACCATTACTCATCAGATGCAGAGACAAATTTTCTTCACGCTTTATTCATTAATCTCAACAACATTCAAATACATTTCAATACACAAAGACCAAAAACTACTTAGGATGAAATCACAACTAAACAAATTTTCTCTCTTCTATTCCCACATATAATATCTCTGAACATAACAACAACTGATACAATGTTGAACTGGAGCTCTAACTCATCTACTTCTAACAACAATTATCTCACAATGAACAAAAACCCATCCCTTACATATCCGCATGTATTCCCCATATCTCCCACGAAGTGTGGCAATTGTAATAACCTTGTCAGCTCACCCACGACCTCGATCATGACAAGTCGAGTTGTTACAAAAATGATTACAATCATTGAAGATATTTGAGGATTCAACATGCATGTGATCTCTTCAAGTCTTTGCACATAGCACAAAATGGGTTGGCACATGCAATATATCTCTGGTTGGTGCAGACACTTCATATGGCATCGAGTAATGTAAATTCTTGGGTCCGTATGCAATCTGCAAAACCCTAGGGTGCCAATAATCATTGGCAAGGAGAGAGGGAGTTTGAGCGACTATATCGAGGGTTTTATAGGTTTTTTGGTTAAGCTTTTGATAAACCCCTATAGTCACTATAACAAATACTCGAGGCAAAATAGGTAGTTAGTGTGGAGGTTTGACATAATTCCCTCAGTGAAGTGTTGTCAAGGAGATTAAAAACCTCGTACCCCTAGTTCCAAACATAATTTTAAGGATGGAAATTTATCTCAAACTATAGAAACCTTGGTGAATATTATTAGTTCTTAATATGCAAACTATAAAATGTTTGGCAATATTTTTGTAAAAATATTCAAATTTATAAGGATTTTATACAGTTTCTATAAAATTGGTTTATTTCTTACGTAAAAAAAAAATATTTTATAAAAATAGGGTGAATCATTTTTAGAAAAAAATGGAAATTGGCGAAGTTTTTTTGGGAAAAAGCATGGAAAAGCAACTCATGGGCGATATATAGCCCCTAAAATTTTCTATACCCGGTTCCTTAGAAGTACTCAATTTATTTGTTATTGACTAGGGGAGCAACCCATGGCCCTCATACATTCTTATCCATTTTGTGAAGTTTTAGGAGAACATAAACCTTTTCATCTTTGTAAACAAAAATTTATGTCTTGCTTGTCGAAGGCATTGGCCATATCCAATTAGATAATCATGCCTTTATCTCTTGCTTGATTTCTTGAATGGATGGCCTCTTGGACTAGAATAATGCTATCTATAATCTTCTTTTCCTGCACAAACCCCCCAATTCTTCTAACATTATCTAAGGTAGGAGCATATTGATTTAGTTAGCAATTATTTTTGTTAAGATCTTGTAAGAGACGTTACAAAGCAAGATAGGAAGGAATCTATTGAAGAAGGTTGGATTTTTTCTTCAAGGATTAGGGCCAAGAATAAGGAATTGGTTCCACCCCCTTACTTTGTCTTTTGTTGGGATATTTTTATTATGCAGTGAAGGTTTTCTTTAATGATGTGCCATCAGGCTTGATAGAAATGATCAATGAAACCAACCATCCTAGGGGATTTATCCTACTCCATCACTCGAAGAGATTCTTCAATCTTAGGTCCTGTGATAGCCTTCATTAGCACTCTATTTTCCTCTCTAAAGATGACGTTGTTGGGTTGTGACAACACACCTTGCAGTTACATTCTTTTGGGTAGAGGTTTCTCAAGCGTTTGGATTTCCATATGCTTGGAAACACTTGAGAATCTCCTATTTAAATGAAGAATCACGTGAGGAGCTTCCTGAGACTTATAAACCATTTCTCTATTGACTAAGAAATAAACATTACCATTTCTCATCATCTATTCATCTTTGTTGTGTGTGATGTTTTATATTTCTCTATTTTTTTCTCTATTCATGAATTCTCTTTGTAGGCATGAAGTCCAACAAGTGGTATTAGAGATGAGGTAAGTTGAAGGTCTATGAGAGATAAGGGAAGATTGTCATTCACACGCGGAGAAGGAGAGTTTGTTGCAAGGGAACTGAGGGTTTGGCACTCTGTCCGTGAGGAGGAAAACCCCTATGAGTTCAGAAGGTTGTTGGACGCTAAGGAGAAAGGTCGGTGGGGCAGTGGAGTTGGAAGCCATGGAGATGGTTAGAGCAAGGTTTCCTCTTGGGTATATTGTTTATGTATGCCAAGTTCTACATTTTGGAGGATGCATGAGAAGTGTTTGAAGGAAAGCCATAATGAGATGATCATGAACTATTTTGATGAGTTGTCAGAGGAGGGAGTTTAGATCTGGTAGTGATTGTGGTAAGTTAATCATGGAAGCAAAGTTTTGATGGGATTACTCAAATTCAAAGCAATGGTGAAAGTCTTAAATGCAAAGTTCGAGATGGAGTTATTATAACATAAATGGGCATACGATTGTAATACCTAGCTAGGCATGCATACCCCATTTTGAAATCTAACCAGTAAAGTATAGATGACTTAGGTGATAGGGGGGAGCATGCAGTATTCTTGGGTACCCTAACTTTGAGGGAAGTTTGGCCAATTTTTTGTCATGGAAAAAGGGGGGAAATTAGGTCAAGAGTCGTGGTTTTGGGAACATGGTTTTTTGTAGCTCATGTTTTTTAGAGCCCATGTATTTCATGTAATGAATCCTTTAAAGGGATTGAGATACTACATTGAAATTATCCTAGAGGTGAGAGGTGAAGGCTCACTTGGTTG
This sequence comes from Picea mariana, assembly GCA_032191745.1. Classification (NCBI taxonomy): domain Eukaryota; kingdom Viridiplantae; phylum Streptophyta; class Pinopsida; order Pinales; family Pinaceae; genus Picea; species Picea mariana. The sequence goes on from JASDQU010101869.1 coordinate 214,137, forward strand.
GATTTGGTCAAGGGAACAAAATTGTATATCTCTGTTGGTTATGGTGATGGAGCTAAGGGATACAAATTGCGGGATATTAATTTCCACGAATCATCATTAGCAGAGATATATGCATGGAACAATCAAGAGTCGTTCAGGATCACAAAGGGAGATTTGTTTGCAAACTCAGGGAGTCATTGTATGGCCTATAGGTACCCAGAAAATGGTACAATATGGTTGATTCCTTCATGGTGAGACAAGGTTTATTAAGAAGTGAGTATGATCATTGTGTTTATGGCATATTCATTATCTTAGCACTACAACAAATCCCCGAGGAAAAAAAGGTAGTTAGTGTGGAGGTTTCACATAATTTCCTTGGTGAGGTGTTGTCAAGGAGATTCAAAACCTCATACCCCTAGTTCCAGAGATAATTTTAAGGATGGAAATTTTTCTCAAATTGTAGAAACCTTGGTGAATATTACTAGTTCTTAATATGCAAACTACAAAATGTTTGGCGATAATTTTGTAAAAATATTCAAATTTCTAAGGATTTTATATAGTTTCTATAAAATTGGTTATTTCTTAGGTAAAAATAAAAATATTTTATAAAATTTGGGTGAATCATTTTTAGAAAAAATGGAAATTGACGAATCTTTTTTTGGGAAAAAGCATGGAAAAATAGCTCATGGGAGATATAGCCCCTAAAATTTTCTATGCCTGGTTCCTTAGAAGTACTCAATTAATTTGTTATTGACTAGGGGAGCAACCCATGACCCTCATACATTCTTATCCATTCTGTGAAGTTTTGGGAGAACATAAACCTTTTCATCTTTGTAAACAAAAATTTATGTCTTTCTTGTCAAAGGCACTGGCCATGTCCAATTAGATAATCATGACTTCCTCTCTTGCTTGATTTCTTGAATGGATGGCCTCTTGGACTAGAATAATGTTATCTATAATCTTCTTTCCTTGCACAAACCCCTCTGATTCCTCTAATATTATCTAAGGTAGGAGCCTACTTATTTAGTTAGAAATTATTTTTGTTAAGATCTTGTAAGAGACATTACAAAGCAAGATAGGAAGGAATCTATTGAAGAATGTGGGATTTTTTTCTTCAGGGATTAGGGCCAAGAATAAGGAATTGGTTCCACCTCCTTAATTTATCTTTCATTGGGATTTTTTTATTATGCAGTGAAGCTTTTCTTTAATGATGTGCCAACAATATTGATAGAAATGATCGATGAAACCAACTGTCCTAGGGGATTTATCCTACTCCATTTCTCAGAGAGATTCTTCAATCTAAGGTTCTGTGATAACCTTCATTAGCACTCTAGTTTCCTCTCTAAAGATGACGTTGTTGGGTTATGACAACACACCTTGTAGTTACACTCTTTTGGCACGAGGTTTCTCAAGCATTTGGCTTTGCATATGCTTGGAAACACTTGAGAATCTCTTGTTTAAATGAAGAATCCCACGAGGAGATTCTTGAGACTTATAAACCATTTCTCCATTGGTTGAGCAATAAATATTACCATTGCCCCCCATCTATTCATCTATGTTGTGTGTGACGTTTTTTATATATATATTTTTCTCCATTCATGAATTCTCTTTGTAGGCATGAAGTCCAACAAGTGGTATTAGAGTTGAGGTATGGTGGAGGTCTGTGAGAGCTAAGGGAAGATTTTCATTCATGCGCAGAGAAGGAGAGTCTGTTTCAAGAGAACCAAGGGTTTGGCACTCTATCTTTGAAGAGGAAAAACACTATGAGTTTGAAAGGTTGTTGGATGCTAAGGAGAAAGGTCGGTGAGGAAGTGGATTTGGAATCCATGGAATCGATAAGGTTTCCTCTTGGGTATATTGCTTATGTATGCCAAGTTCTACAATTTGGAGGATGCATGTGAAGTGTTTGAAGGAATGCCTCAATGAGATGATCATGGATTGTTATGATGAGTTATCAGAGGAGGCAAAGTTAGATATGGCAGTGATGGTGGTAAGTCAATCATCGAAGTGGAGTATTGATGGGCTTACTCAAATTCAAAGCAACGGTGAAAGTATTGAATGCAAAGATCGAGGTGGACTTATTCTAATGTAAATGGGCATACGATTATAAGACCTAGTTAGGCATGCATAACCCATTTTTAAATGTAACCAACAAAGTCTAGATGACCTAGGTTAATGGGGGGAGCATGCAATATTCTCGGATACTCTAAATTTGAGGGAAGTTTTTCCAATTTTTGGTCATGGAAAAAGGGGGGAAGTTAGATCAAGATTCGTGGTTTTGGGAACATGGTTTTGGTAGCTCATGTTTTTTAGAGCCCATGCATTGCATGTAATGAAGCATTTAAAGGGATTAGGATAATACAATGAAATTACCCTAAAGGTGAGAGGTGAAGGCTCACTTGATTGGATTTGGTCAAGGGAACAAATTTTTATATCTTTGTTGGTTATGGTGATGGAGCTAAGGTATGCAGATTGTGGGATCTTACTTTCCACAAATCATCATTAGTAGAAATATATGCATGGAACAAACAGTAGTTGTCTACGATCACAAAGGGAGATTTGTTTACAAACTCAGGAAATCATTGTATGGTCTAGAGGTACCCATGCAATGGTACAAGATGATTGATTCCTTCTTGATGAGCCAAGGTTTATTAAGAAGTGAGTATGATCATTGTGTTTATGGCATATTCATTATCTTGGCGCTATGTTGATGATATGCTTGTTGCAAGCAAAGCATGGTTGATATTTGTAGGTTAAAGGCTCAATTGGCTAGGACTTTTGATGAAGGATCTAGGAGAAACAAAACAAATCTTGGGCATAGAAGTACACAAAGATGGGAAAAATTGTAAGTTGTGGTTGTCACTGATGAGGTTCAGTATGAATTTTGTGAAACTGATAAATATCCCTTTAGCTTTCCATTGTAATATTTATTCAATTTTATGTCCTAGTAGTAAGGAGGAAAGGATTATATGTCTCGTGTACCTTATGAAAATGCAGTATGAAGGTTGATGATTGCGATGGAATGGTCAGACATTTCACATGTAGTTGGTGTTGTCAGTGGACACGTGACAAAACCAGGAAAATATCATGGAAATGGGTGCTTCAATATCTGAGAAGTAGGAGTATCTCCTACAGTGGTTGCAACGATTTAGATTGTGGTTATGTTGATTCAATGGAGGTGGAGTTGTCCATACTGGAGCAAGCTTTGCATACATGTTCACGCAACCAGTATTGTTAGAGAAGCTATGGTGGTGTTTGGATTCTCTTGGCTTGTAGGAAGGTGATGTTTGATTCGTTGGGCAAGGTATCAAGAAAATGTTGTTAGGGTGGAGATTGTTGGGTTGTGACAACACACCTTGCAGTTACATTATTTTGGGTGGAGGTTTCTCAAGTGTGTGTCTTTCCATATTCCTAGAAATTCTTGAGAATCTTCTGTTTAAATGAAGAATCCTATGAGGAGCTTCTTGATACTTTTAAGTCATTTCTCCATTAGATGAGAAATAAAGATTACCGTTTCCCCCATCTATTTGTCTCTTTTTTGTGTGATGTTTTATATTTCTCTATTTTTGTCTTTGTTCATGAATTATGTTTGTAGACATGAAGTCCAACAAACATAAGGGATGTTGCATATCATATTGTTTGATGCCAAGTTGGAGGCCCGAGGACCTTCCAAATAAAGAGATTCATAGTGATCATGTGTTGCCTCAAGATTTTTATCAAATGATTCCACATGATCACCATTAGGGAGGTCAATCTCATAAATGTTATTCTAGATGTCCTTGTCATTGGTCTATTTGTGAAAAAAAATATTTTTTTTGTCCCATGCTTTGGGCTAGGTGCTACATGACTTTAATCTCAAATGTTACTCATGTCTTCAATCTTTTAGAAGAGATTATGTTGCTTCCACTTCCATGTTATTCATATCCTTCATGATGTCTTCATTTTCCATTGAATGTTGTATGGGTGAGATATTTTTGAGACATTCCTCTCTTTCTTTTTGTGGAGAGAGAAGGGGGAAGTGAGACCATGCCTTTATTGCTTGTTTAATTGCTTTGACTTTTTTCTTTCATATCAAGGAGGAGGAACCATGGAATGGGTGGAATAGGTTTTTTGAATAATGTCTCGGGTAGGTTGGTGATGTGGCTAGGTGGGATTGAACATAAAAGGGATTTGTCCATATTCCTCTTTCTCTTCTATATCCAAGAGGATTAGGTTATGGTCAAAATCATAATAAGGGATAGTTAAGGAAAAATTATGGACATTTCCAAGAAGAAGGAGATATAAACCAAAAAGAAATAACCTCTCGGTAATGTGCCTCGAACCCAACCTTCTATTATTGCACATAAAATTACCTCTTAAGAGTTGAAAATTGACAAGGTCCCAGTCTACTATAAGGTATTTGGCATTTTCTTTGAAATGATCATGGATATGCAAGGATCTACTTTTTTTCTTGTGAGGTTAAGAATAAAATTAAAGTCTTTGAAAAGGATTCTATGAGTGTGAGGAAAATTATCTTCATAACCCCTAAAGGAATCCCAACATTGTCCTTCATCTTGATAGTAGTTAGGAGCATAAATTGCAAGGAGGTAGGGATCAAGAGGGAATCGATTTTTCCATACAACTGACAACAAAACATAGTTACAAAGAGGAAGAATCAATCCATCATAGGGGCAGCTAAGGCCATGATTCATGACCAATACTTGCCAATGTTTCTTTGGGAAGAAGCATGCACCCCATCAGTCTACATCCAAAACATACATCTACATAGGATCTTCGAGGATAAGACACCAAAAGAGGCATTCACTGGTGTGAAACTAGAGGTGAGTCATTTGCACATTTTGGTTTTCCATTTTATATTCATGTACCTATAGATAAGAGGACCAAGTTGGGGCCTTCTAGTAGGAAGGGTTTTTTTGTGGGTTACAATGAGACTTTTCAAGGATGTAAAGTTCAAGGATGACTTTGCTTTCAGGAAGTCTCATGATCCTATTCTAGTGACAAAGGATGAGGAGAAGGAAGCTCCAAATAATGATCCAAGGTCACCAATGACTTCTATTTTAAGGCCACAACCTTCAGGTGAGGAGGAGAAGCCATTGTCTCCTTCCAATTATGTCAGGAGGCCTCAACAGTTCCCTCATACATTGAGGGATGCTCAGGAGTACGTTGAGGCTCCTAGGAGCACATTCAAGGAGAGAAAACCTACGAACATTTTTTCAAACTACATGGCATTGATTAGAAACATCATAGATTCTGAGCCTTCCAGTTATCAGGAGGAAGCAGAACAACAAGTATGGCGGGATTCCATGGTGGAGGAGTACACCACCATCATTAAGAATGATGTATGGGACATTATGCCAATATCGGAGGAGAAGTCAGTGGTGTGTTCCAAGTGGCTCTACAAGATCCAACATGCTAAAGATGTCATAATCGAGAAGAACAAAGTGATGTTTTTGGTGAGAGGGTTCTCCTAGAGGGAGAGAGTAGTCTATGAGGAGACTTTCGCTCCAATCACCAGGTACACTTCCATTAGAGATGTGATGTCCTTAGTCTCCATTATGGTATGGAGAATACTTTAGATGGATGTAAAGACATAGTTCCTCAAAGGGATAATTGATGAACAAGTATACATAGACCAACCTAAGGGATTTGAGATCAATGGGAAGAAGTCCCATGTTTGTAGGCTGCAAAAGGCCTTGTATAGACTCAAGAAGGGTCTGAGAGCCTGGTGTTCAAGGCTCGATGGATACCTGAAGAGTATGGGCTTCACAACAAGTGAAGCGGATCCCTGCAGAGTATGTTTCTTTAGCTTGGGGTGAGCCATGATATCCTGGTTCAACAGAAAGGAAACTTCAATGACATTTATCTCACCAGAGGAAGAGTATATGGAAAATAGTACCACTAGTTGTGAAGCCATGTAGCTTCACAAGTTACTAGAAATATTATTTGATGAGGATTTGGATCCCACAGTAATTTACTATGGGGTAAAATCATGAAGGTGGGTTACACTTTTGTGAGAATCGAGTCTTCAAAATTCCTAGCGGCCTTTTTTTGGCCGAACTCCTGTTTCTTTCGGCCAAAAGGAAAATTTTTTTGGCCGAAACAATTTTCGGCTGAAACTTTTGACACGAAATCAAACGGTACCATGATGGTGCCCTCAACTATCATGTACCAGATTAGCCTGATGATTTTTTTACCTGGTAACATCTTTTCGACCGAAAGATTCTTTCGGCCGAAAACTTTTTCGCTCAAAAAAACCTTTCAGCTGAAAACCTTTTTATATATCACCAGCCCATCTGCCATATGATAGTTTTCCAAACTGGTGAGAGTCTATTGAATGTTCATTGGTGGTGGTCGTTGCCATTCGTTGGTGGTGGACGTTGGCGTTCGTTGGTTGTGGACGTTGGTGTTCATTGGTGGCGGTCGTTGGCATTTTTTTTGTAGGTATGTTTTAAAATGTTTTGTAGGTAGTTTTAAATTGTGTTAGTAGTTAATTATAGAATTTGTCAAATTCGGCCTATCCATGCACATGGACAGGGCCTAATTTTCCATTCATTGATGGTGGTCGTTGGCGTTTTTTTGCAGGTATCATTTAAAATGTTTTTTAGGTAGTTTTAATCGTTTTAGTAGTTAATTATAGAAATCCCCGAATTCGGCCATGTCCATGTGCATGTCCAGGACTGAATTCAGGTGCACTGGGTGCAAGGGAAGATCCTCCCTGACAGTAAGAGTAGCCATCCTACAAAAAATTACAATAGCTAACAACCCATACTTTACTTTCCCTATACTCCCTCTAAACTCAACTAGGTCATCCTTTGTTATCACATCAATCAGAGGACAGGAGGGTAACAACCCCATATAACCAAGAAACAATATACCCTTATAGAAGCATATGAACAAACCACCTACAAATATTGGCACAACACAACAAACACACTACCCTCACCAGTTTCTTCATTCATTTATGAGGAAAATCACTAGGAACAAAGAATGTTGATTATCCCACCAATAACCTCCTTTATTCACCAACAAACATTCTTGTTACAACAACAACAAATCAAGGGAGAGATGGAAAGACAACATTAGGGGTAAACACAAACCAAGTTGAATCTGATGAATCAAAACTACTAGTTTACCCAAACCAGATATACCTATAAGAAACAATAGATCAACCGGTAATTAGATACAAATACATTCCTAGAAACAATGAAAACAACACCATCTAACCTCCTTTTTTGAAACCGAAAATAATGCAATCTTGGACCTATCAAACCTTTAGGAATTAAAGCTTAGCGGTCAACATACCTATTAGGGACCAAAACCAAGCCTTTATAGTAGAGGGATAGAAATGAGAGCAGGTATTCAGCCATGTCCATGTACATGGACAGGCCTAAATTCGACCTATCCATGCACATGAACGTGGTCGAATTTCACGAATAACACTATAACCCGAGTTTTTAAATCATACATCAATACTTACATATGCAAAGAATTTTAAATTGGAAATGATGTATTATAAGCCCAAAATTTTAAGTGGAAATGATGGATTAGAAACCCAAGTTTGGGTCAATGAAGTAACCAAGGGTTTTTCACAATATGCAACTTTGGGTCGATGTTGTCCATGTCTCTAGACTTTTGTATTTGCTTCTATTTAGTTCATGGGAATTTTGATGTACAATTATGTGTGGCTATATTTATTAGAAGTCATATGTAGATTTTAGTAAATATTTTATAAACTAAAACATGTTCTTTAACAGATGAATCTCTAGTATTTTGGACAACTTAGAGGCTTTAGAATGAACATAGAGTCTATGCATAACTTGCGATCTTGCAGTCTCTTTGTCGTTTATCTTTATTTCTTTTACGAATTCAGCCATGTCTACATGCAAGAAAATTTTGGGTATTGTTAATGTTATATTTCTTAAGAGTAAGTTGTTTACATTGTGTGCAAACTTCTCAATTTTTTCTTTCCCCTTTATATGTATTGCTTTGAAAAGTAAATATGTAAATTAGTTGCATTATATCCCTAAATTAATGTATACATTTAGCGAAAGATCCATTAGATAGTAACTTGATTTTGCTTTTTGATAAATCTATCCATTTTCCAATTCCATTTAAAACCCTAATATCGTAAACACAATAAATTAATTTTGTTAACAATTCATAATCTTTGAAATCATGAAGAAGTTACATACTATAATCATACATCATGTCCTTATTGAAAACAATATATATATATATATATATATATA
>JASDQU010101870.1:14295-34312 GCA_032191745.1 Picea mariana
CCTATGGGTCATGCTCTTTTTAAAATAGTTAGCTATATAACTATTTTATTCCAACACGGCTGATATCTATGCTGCTCTAAAATTTTCAATATTTTCATAATTAATCCAGTGGATATCCATGCTTTGTTCTTTACATATATATCACCCTTTGACTAGCAACATAAATGACCGTCCTTCCCATCAGTCCAAACAAATATAAGTTTTTCAGGAATAGGTTTGCCTCTGTTATATCACCCTTTGACTAGCAACATAAATGACCGTCCTTCCCATCAGTCCAAACAAATACACGTTTTTCAGGAATAGGTTTGCCTCTGATATTAAATGGTGATAACTTGTTGGTGGGTATTTGCTAAAAGGGTGAGCAAAATCCCTTTAAACTCAATGGTTGTGAATTGAGCCATAGACAAATGGTTAAAGAGTAGCAATAAAACCCTAGATCTACTCACACGCATCAAACCATAGATCATTCCAGAGATAAAAGCCAAATATATAAAGAAAATCCCACTTAATATGAACAAAGGAATTGAAACAATGTGAGATTTCCATTACCACAATGAAAAGACAAAGAAACAACAGATGGTGGATGAGCTTGTTGAAGTCAAATGGGGTCCAAAGTCCCTTCTTAGGATGGGTCCTTTGCTTCCTTGGTGTGCTTTCAACTCCTACCCTAATTGATGAGCAAATCAAAGAGGTTAGAATATGAGATCAAGAGAAAGAGGTCCTCAAGATCCTAGTGACATTTCAACAACATAACCTTAGATGGATTCATGGTATGGATGGTGACCTCAAGTGCTTTATTTATAGTTGTATAGTGGATAACCCCCTTGATATGGTCTTTCTCATAGTGGTTAAAGATGACTAGATCATAGTTAAAAATAACAATTAGAGTTTGATATGGTTCACATGTAACTAACATCCTATCACTATAGTTTGGGTGTATTGACGGGGGTTGAAAATAGTTAAAATCGATGATTTAAAAGGTCAATGAAGTTTTTTAGGGTTTTCTGCTCTGTCAGTGCACACATAATGGACCATTATTTGTATTGACCAATTTTGGTCAACTTCAAGGGTTGAATAGGCTGGTTTTGGGAAGTTTGAGGTCATATAATGGTGGAATGGAGCTGTAAATGAGGGTTATGCATGCCAATAGTGATGTATTGAAATATAACTGCTAGAAATGGCACATGTGAGCAATTTTAAGGTGATAACAAATTGCCCCTTGATGTGTAAGGTTGGGAGCAAATTGTATGACTGAAATACATAGTTTCTTTACCCAAGAAAAGGAAGGACCAAGGAGGGATTGGAGTGTCCAAAGGAGGAGGACTGCCCATAGAAAGGTGAAGGAGTACTACTTGTCAACAACAAACCAAAGAGGTGAGGTGTGGTACATGATCTTAATAGGGATGAGGTTCATGTACCCATGCTAGTTGAAATATCTTTAAATAATGATACAATGATGGATTATGGGATAAATGGGCTAGGCTAATTAGTCAAAATGCTGTCACAATATAATACAAGATGTGATCATGGCGAAGGGGCACTAGATTATAATACAACAATATCAATAGTTCTATATACAAACTTGGAATCAAGAGGTCGGGACCAATAGAGAAGCATAGTGAAGATTGCAACTAATTTGAATACATAAGCACTAATGCGCCCTGGGGGGTGGGGGAGGGGAAGAAACAACCAGAGGAGCCTTGTTGACAGGAATGGGCTCCAAGATTTGGAGCGAGTTGTTGGAAGGAAAGCCTAACCTTCTAGCTCTACTAACTTCTAGATAAAGCTTGTGAAATCCAAGGAATTAAAATTGATGTTTAGTCACTGGAAAACATGTACAAATCTTAACAGTACGAGAATGAACTGGAGATGAGCATGTGAGATCTTGCCAAAGACTGAAAGCAATGATGAATCTCAACTTGCTATGAGGTAACCTATTGATGAGGAAAATGGGACCAAGGCACACAATGTAGTAAGACTAACCCCTAGAATGAAGGTGTTAGTGTTGATAGGGGGAAGTTCACTGACACTTAGGAAGAAGAGGAAATCCAATGGACCATCATCCAAATCACAACAATTAGAGCAATATCTTTCGAAACAAATGTCGTGATCAGAACATGTGGGGAGCTACCTAAAGGGAAACACCCTCATGAGCATTGATACAACTCACATGTGTCTAGTATCTAGTACAATCAACTGGACCATAGAACCATCAAGTAGCTGGAAAGATAGAGTGTGAGGAGGTTAATGCCCAAATGAGCAATCAAAGGAATGGAATGTTGGAGGTGAAATCTACAATTGGGAGTAAGCAGGGGACGGGGCACAAATGATAATCTCATCGGGGGTTGATGATGTTAGTTTTACATCATATAAGATATAATCGATGTATTATTACAATGATGAGAGTTCCATATATAGGTAACATAAGGTGACCATCCATGAAAGGATGTGTCCCTTGAATAATCAATAACTATTTGTTATTATTGTTTACTTATTATATACTATAATTAATAATCAATTAATAATTATATTATTAATTATTATCTTTAGGGAATGTCTTCCCGATGTTGTCCAAACATCAACACTCCCTCTCAACGAGGGAGACATTCTGCAACATACCACTCTTGTCTTTGAAGTATACAAACTTCACCCTAGACTCATGACACTTGTCTGTCAGTCTTGGGAGACATCTCTCTCCCACCTGAACCGAGGAGAAACTCCTTCTGCGATTCTCCCTCTTAGCCAATTTAACTCTCTCTAAGATTAGGCTCACTTTGGGTCCACATGTAATAGCATATATCATCTTGAGTCTTTATCATTCCTTGTTAAATCACCATGACTAGGACAAGGACCACATCAGGATCTTTCACCACATGCACACACCTATGAGTGAATGTCGACTTGATGCTAACTGACACGTGGAAAGAACTTCAAGCACCTCGAGTCCATATTATTCCTTGTCATGATCAAGGAAGGACTACGTCTGGGCCCATTTATCACAAGTGCACCTTTGTGATAAATGTATCCTATCTCCCTTGGTCTGTAGCGCAATGTAGAAGAAGTTATGCCTGATGTTGAAACATCAACACTCCCTCTTAGCTAAGGAGGTATCTTTCCATAGTAGTACACAACTACTGTCCAGAGACATGCAGTCTCTGCCAGTGGTACAAAACCACTATAGTAGTAAAAGATTTGTCACACATGGCACTCCCAGGTGGACTTCTAGAGGCTACTCCCTCTAGGAACACTTAGGGTCAACTCCCCATAGTGTGAGACATCAAGGGTCAACTCCCTTGACATGTCCTCATGTTCTCTGAACATGGGGCGATGGGCTATAAGCCCAAATGCACTTATTCCTCCTCGAATAAGTGTCCTCACAGATCAAATCAACTCAATTCACAGATGAGTACGATCTGGAGAAAATTTGTCACACATGGCACTCCATGTGGACTTCTAGAGGCTACACCCTCTAGAAACACTAGGGTCAACTCCCATAGTGTATGACGTCAAGGGTAAACTCCCTTGACATGTCCTCATGTTCTCTCCACATGGGACGTTGGGTTCTAAGCCCAACTGCACTTATTCCTTCTCAAATAAGTGTTCCACTTATCCCTTCTCGGATAAGTGTCCTCACAGATCAACTCAACTCAATTCACAGAGGAGTACGATCCGGAGAAAGTTTGTCACACATGGCACTCCATGTGGACTTCTAGAGGCTACACCCTCTAGAAACACTAGGGTCAACTCCCATAGTGTATGACGTCAAGGGTCAACTCCCTTGACATGTCCTCATGTGCTCTCCACATGGGATGTTGGGTTATAAGCCCGACCGCACTTATCCCTTCTCGGATAGGTGCCTCACTTATCCCTTCTCGGATAAGTGTCATCACAGATCAAATCAACTCGGTCACATAGGAGTACGATCTGGAGAATGTCTCAGGAAGCCCCAAACATCAACACTCCCTCTCAGCAAGGGAGGCATTCTCTACCATGCCAAGCCTGTCACGAAAGTACAACTTCATCTTGGTTTGGTAAGAACATTAGCAACCTACTCATCTGTAGGAAGGTATTGCACCAATACTTCCTTCCTTTGCACCATGTCTTGGATGAAATGGTACTTGATCTCAATGTGGTTCGATTTGTCATGAAACATTGGATTATCAGAGATCTTCACACAACTTTGGTTACCACAATGAATAATGGTGGAATCCAGCACATGTTCGGATAGATCTACAAGGAGCTTGTGAAGCCACACTGCTTCACAGACTGTCATACTTAATGCAATGTATTATGCTTATTTGTGCTCAACGCCACATAAGTTCATTTCCTGTTACACCAGGAAACCATAAAAGATCCCAAAGTGAAGCAACACCTGAAGGTGCTCTTTCTGTCCACTGCGCTCCCTGCCCAATCAGAGTCAATATATTCTTGACATATCATATCAATACTAGAAGTATATCTCAAACCATGTCGAACTGTGCCTCGCAAGTATCTCAACACATGTTTCACAACAATCTAGTGTGTCTATCTCAACTGCCTTATAAACTGGCTAAGTGCACTCACTGCATAGCAAATATTTGGTCTGGTGTTAACCATATACATCAATTATACAATCAGCTGTCTATACAGATTCGGATCAATTTCGTCATAATCAGAAGAAGACACACTTAGTTTCTTCAGATTCGTCATCATTGGTGTAGTCACGGGCTTCAAGTTCAGTATCTCAAACTTCTTGAATATCTCATCTGTGTACTTCCCCTCACTCAGGAAGATCTCATCAGTTCTTTGCCACACCTCTAGTCCTGAGAAGTAGTGCATCATACCAAGGTCCTTTATCTCAAACTTAGAGGCCAATGCATACTTGCATTCAACAATAAGGCTCTCTGTATAGATGAGTTATAAATCATTAATCTAGAGGACCAAAATCACATATTCACCATTAACAATCTTTTAGTACAAGCTGTGATCGACAACACTTTTGTTGAAGCCCAAAAATCATCAGGTGTCCATCAATCCTTGCATACCAAGCTCGAGGTGGTTGCTTGATTCCATACAAGGCCATTTTCAACCTGCACACATGAGACTCCTTCTCATGTATCACAAAACCATCTGGCTGCTTGATGTATACTTCTTCCTTAATCTCTCCATTGAAAAAGGTTGTCTTTACATCCATCTGATGTACTCTCTAACCCATGGATGTTGCAGGGGAAATAATCATCCAGATAGAAGTGTATCGAGCAAGAGGAGGTGTCTCCCCATAATCTATTCCCTCCACCTGAAAGAATCCTCTAGCAACAAAACTCGTTTCGTGCCTCTCGATGCTTCCATCTACTGTGTGTTTGATCTTGTAGATCCATTTGGAGGTCACTACAGAGTTCTCTTCAGGTCTCAGAACAATATCCCACACATCATTCTTCGTGGTGGACTGATACTCCTCCATCATGGCATCTCTCCATATTGGCTGAATAGATGCCTCCTCATAACAAGAAGACTCAGAATCAATGATGTGGCTCATAGTTGCAACATAGCACGAATATCTCTAATGTCTCTTTCTCTCTCTGAAGGTACAACAAAGAGCTGCATGTCCTTCTTCCTCCTATGCAGAGTCTGACGAGCCCATGGAAGTATCTTCTGACTTACTGTAATATCTCTGGGAACATCAACTAGAGCTACAGGATCAATGAGATCAATTGGATCAATATGCTCAATTTTCTCCCTCTGAACTGTTGGAGGGTGAGGGGGAGAAGACACCATCTCTTCCCGTCTCTTACTAACAATCTTCATGTGAAATCCTCTAGATCTTCTGAAGGCTACCTCATCCTCTATCTTTGCTCCCTCTAGATGTAGTATCACCTCCCTCTCTGGGAGTGCCTCTACATAGCTTGGAACTGTTTCCATGCTTGCTTTCTCAACATCTCATGGCTCAACTCATGTACTGGGACCAATCTCAAGTTTCAATTTACACATGGATGGGAACCCACTTTTTTTAAATTTTTTTTTAATTAAAACTTTGTAAGATCGTTTTGCCTTTTTTGAACATTCATAAACTTTCACAATTTTATACATTCCTCAATGCAACCATGATAATATGCCATAAAACAGGGAGGTGGAAAATGCCTTGTTTTCACATTGCATAACGGCAACAACGTGGCCATTGTATGGCGAAATCTATGTAGAGAGTTGTACGGTAAGAATTTGCATATGGGGCTGTTTTTTTTTATATTTTTTATTATATACTTCGCATACTTGAAAACAATGTGATGTATAGTATATATGCAGTCGGAAAAAGATTACAGGACTGCTCGCTTTATATTTTTGGTTAGAAAAGAATTCAGGCGTTGAAATTGTCAAAGTCAACCACCCTGGCTCGCTAGCCTTGCGTGAGAAATTTAAGCTCTGATTTGTGGTTGGATCTTCACTGCCCTACCAGAAAATCTCTGCCTTCAAATTTAATCCACGCAATTTCTCTTCTCTATATTACAATACCACTTATTTCCTTATTTTCCGATGAAAAATAGGAAGTTACAGCTCGCAATCGATCGCTGTCACAATAGAAGAGGCACATGTACTTGCACCTGCAGCTGCATCTGGCACTATACTCCACTCAGGACGACGGAAGACTCTGAAACCGTGGAGGAGGAAGTACAAAGCCAAGAAAAGACTGTGAGGTATAATCATAATCATGGTCATCCAAGTAGTCCGAACAGTGCGCATGCTCACCTCCTTCAGCCTTCCTCCAAGGAAGAAAGCTACAGTGTTGCCGAACACGAAGACTCTCAGAAGAATGCCCTACAAGAGCTTAAGCTCCGACTCAAAGAATCTATCAACAATCATGAATTGGATGACAAGGTTTGCTTATGAGGAATCCCTTTCCTTCACAATGTAGGAGACGAGAGAACCGATGTGGTTCTATTGAAGTTTCTCCGACCAAGAGATTTCAAGGTCCCTGAAGCCTTCACCATGTTGAAGAAAACAATTCTATGGAGGAAACGCTTTGGCATCGACAATATTCTGGAAGAGGATCTTGGTAATCAATGGGATGGTCATGCTTACATGCATGGTCATGATAAAGGTCATCCTTGTTACAATAATTATGGAGTTTTTCAAGATGAAAACCTTTACAACATAACATTTGGAGATGATGAACTTAGCAACATGCTGCTACACAACTAAACACATGCAACAACATATCTCTTTACTCTCTCTACTCCTACGCATAATTCTAAGTAGGACTAAATCTCCATATCCTTATCTCCCTGGGCTCTCCCGTGAGGGAGCCACACCCAGTCAACCTGCTCTGATACCATGTTGGTTTTACATCATATAAGATATAATCGATGTATTATTACAATGATGAGAGTTCCATATATAGGTAACATAAGGTGACTATCCATGAAAGGATGTGTCCCTTGAATAATCAATAACTATTTGTTATTATTTTTACTTATTATATACTATAGTTAATAATCAATTAATAATTATATTATTAATTATTATCTTTAGGGAATGTCTTCCCGATGTTGTCCAAACATCAATAGATGAATGGAGGTATATAAACGAAAAACACAGAGGGATTATGATATGCTGTGATGACTGAACCAATGATACACTAGCTAATAATGTGGGAGTTTAGAGGGTAAGGTTGTCAACATGTGTTGGATTTTAATGTTGTTCAATTACATTCAGTTTCTTTACATATTTACATGAACTGAAGAATAAACCATGAACAATAGCACCAATAATAACCAAGATCACAAGAAGAATAACCATGCACAGAGACAGAGTACAATAGAAAATGCTAAGATAAAATGATTATATTAGATTTATATATTATTACGATGATGAGAGTTTCATATATATAGAACATATGGTGACCATCCATGAAAGGATGTGTCACTTGGATAATAAATAACTATTTATTTGTTAAGTATATTTATACGTTGTATTACAAATATCATGTCATATATATATGGAAGAATGTATTCCCGATGTTGTCCAAACATCAACACTTCCTCTCAACGAGGGAGACATTCTCAACCAAGGTTGTTCACCATAGGTACACCCCCATGAGTGAATGTTAGCATGATGCTAATTGACACGTGGAAAACACCTCATGCACCTCGAGTCCATATTATTCCTTGTCATGATCAAGGAAGGACTACGTCTAGGCCCATTTATCACAAGTGCACCTTTATGATAAATGTATCCTATCTCCCTTGGTCTGCAGCTCAATCTAGAAGAAGTTATGCCCGATGCTGAAACATCAACACTCCCTCTTAGCTAGGGAAGTATCTTTCCATAGTAGTACACAACTACTATCCAGAGACACACAGTCTCTGCCAGTGGTACACAACAACCATAGTAGAAAAAGGTTTGCCACACATGACACTTCCATGTGGACTTCTAGAGGCTACACCCTTTAGAAACACTATGGTCAAATCCCATAATGTGTGATGTCAAGGGCCAACTCCCTTGACATGTCCTCATGTGATCTCCACATGGGACGTTGGGTTATAAGCCCAAATGCACTTATCCCTTCTCGAATAAGTGTCCTCACAGATCAACTCAACCCAATTCACAAAGGAGTACAATCCGAAGAATGTTTGTCACACATGGCACTCCCATGTGGACTTCTAGAGGTTACACCCTCTAGAAACACTAGGGTCAATTCCCATAGTGTGTGACATCAAGGTTCAACTCCCTTGCCATGTTCTCATGTGCTCTCCACATGGGACGTTGGGCTGTAAGCCAAAACCCACTTATCCCTTCTCGGATAAGTGTCATCACAGATCAATTTACTTCTGTCACAGAGGAGTACGATCTGGAGAATGTTTCAGGAAGCTACAAACATCAACATTCCCTTTCAGTGAGGGAGGCATTCTTTGCTACACCAAGTCTGTCACAAAAGTACTCGATCTTCATCCTGGTAAGGGGTTTGGTAAGAACATCAACAACCTGCTCATCTATAGGAAGGTATTGCACCAATACTGCCTTCCCCTGCACCATGTCTCAGATGTAATGGTACTTGACCTCAATGTGTTTTGATTTGTCATGAAACACTGGATTCTCTGAGAGCTTCACACAACTCTCATTATCAAAATGAATAATGGTGGAATCTAGCAAATGTCCAAATAAATCTGCAAGGAGCTTGCGAAGCCACACTACTTCACAGACTGCCACACTCAAAGCAATGTACTCTGCTTCTGCAATACTCAAGGCCACAGAAGTTTGTTTCCTACTACACCAGGAAACCATGGCAGATCTCAAAGTGAAGCAACACCCGGAGGTGCTCTTCCTGTTATTGCGCTCCCTGCCCAATTAGAGTCAATATATCCCTGCAATCTCATGTCAATACTAGAAGTATATCTCAGACCATGTCCAATTGTTCCTCATAGGTATCTCAACACATGCTTCACAACAATCCATTGTGTCTTTCTCGATTGGATCATAAATTGGCTAAGTGCACTCACCACATAGCAAATATCTGGTCTGGTGTTAACTAGATACATCAATGATCCAATCAGTTGTCTGTATGGGGTCAGATCAATCTTGTCGGAATCGGAAGAAGACACACATAGTTTCTTCAGATTCGTCACCATTGGTGTAGCCATGGGTTTACAGTTTAACATCCTAAACTTTTTCAATATCTCAACTGTGTACTTCCCCTGACTTAGAAAGATCTCATCAGTTCTTTGCCACACCTCTAGTCCCAAGAAGTAGTGCATCATACCAAGGTCCTTCATCTCGAACTCAAAGGCCAACACATACTTGCATTTGATAATAAGGCTCTTTGTACCGGTGAGGAATAAATCATCAATGTAGAGGACTAGAATCAGGGCCTCACCGTTAATATCCTTTTAGTACAGGTTGGGATCAACAACACTTTTGTTGAAGCCCAAACTCATAAGGTGTCCATCAATCCTTGCATACCAAGCTCGAGGTGCCTGCTTGAGTCCATACAAGGCCTTCTTCAACCTACACACATGAGACTCCTTCTCATGTATGACGAAACCATTTGGCTGCTCGATGTATATTTCTTCCTCAATCTCTCCATTGAGAAGGTTGTCTTCACATCCATCTGATGTAATTTCCAACCCATGGATGCTGCGAGGGCAATAATCGTCTAGATAGAAGTGTATTGAGCAACAGGAGCAAATGTCTCCTCATAATCTATTCCCTCCACTTGAGAGAATTCTCTAGCAACAAATATTTCTTTGTGCTTCTCGTTGCTTCCATCAGCTATATGTTTGATCTTATAGATCCATTTGGAAGTCACTATAGAATTCCCTTCAGGTCCCAGAACAATATCCCACACATCATTCTTCATGATGGACTGATACTCCTCCATCATGACATCTCTCCATACTGGTTGACTAGATGCCTCCTCATAATATGAAGGCTCATAATCAATGATGTGGCTCATAGCTGCGGCATAGCATGAATATCTCTGAGGTTTCTTGCTCTCTCAGAAGGTACCACAAGGAGATGCATGTCCTTCTGCCTCCTGCAGAGTCTGACGAGCCCATGTAGGTCTCTTATGATCCACTACAATATCTTTGGGAACATCAACTGGAGGTACAGGATCAATGGGATCAATAGGCTCAACTGTCTCCCTTTGAATTGTTGGAGGGTGAGGGGGAGAAGGAACCATCTCTTCTTGTTTCTCACTATCAATATCCATGTGAGATACTCTAGATCTCATGAAGGCTACCTTCTCCTCAAAGGTAACATCTTTGCTCACCTCAATCTGTCTCTGACCAGGGATGTAGATCCGATATGCCTTCGAAGACTCACTGTACCCCACAAATGTACCCTTTCTTCCTGAAGGGTGTAGCTTGGTCCTTTTCTCTTTGGGTATATGAATGTATACTGGACACGCAAATATCCTGAAGTGTCCAACCTCAGGCTTCACTCCGGTGAAGGCCTCCTAAGGAGTTATGTTCCTTAAAGTCTTATGTGGACTTCTGTTCTGAACATGCACTGCAGTCATGGATGCTTCTTCCCACAAAAACATAGGTAAATGTTGATCATGAATCATTGCCTTGATTGCCTCAACAATAGATCTGTTCTTCCTCTCCACGACCCCATTTTGTTGAGGGTTGTAAGGAACAATGCACTCCCTCTTGATCCCTGCCTCAATGCAGAAATCATTGAAATCCCGAGAGATGTATTCTCCTCCATTACCTGATCTCAACACTTTAATATTCTTTCCTGTCAGGTTTTCGACCTGTGCTCTATACTCCTGAAATATAACAAGGACTCCATCCTTGGTCTTCAATAAGTAAATCCAAGTCTTCCGAGAGTGGTCATCAATGAAGATCACATAGTATAGGTATCCACTCAAGGAAGCAATTGTCATGGGTCCACATAAATCTGTATGAGCCAAGTCTAAGATCCCCTTGGATCTGCTGTCGCTGCTTAGAAAGGATCCTTTGGCATTCTTTCCAAGAGCACAACCTCTGTAAATGCCATCGTTTTCAACATGGATCTTTGGAAGGCCTGTCACCATATTCCCCAGAGAGGGAAGAGCTCTATAATGTAAATGAGCAAGTCTCCTATGCCATAGTTCACTCAAACTAATAGAATCATGTATTAAGGTCTGAATTGGTTGAACAATCAATCTGTACAATTTGTCCTCTCGAACACCAATCACCCGGGCATAATCCATACTAGAGTTCTTGTTCCATGCAAGAACCTTTCCATTAGAGAAAGAAACCTTGTAGCCTTTGTTCTCTAAGGATTAAATAGAGACAAGCTTCCTTCTCATCCCAAGTACAAATAATACATCACTCAAATGGAGTGGGGTGCCAGAATCCAATTGTAAGGAGGTGGATCCAACTCCCTTCACAGTATATCTGGCATCATCACCAAGTACGACATGCAAACGAGATTCTTTCTCTACTAGATCTATAAGGTTCTCTCTGTATACAGTCATATGTCTGGAAGCACCACTGTCAATCAACCAAACATCATTACTAGTAGGAACCATACTTGAGAGGGATGAAATGAAGAAGAACTCTTCATCGTTCATGCTTGCATTCCTTGATTTCCTTTGAGGTGGTTCTAAATCAACATTAGCAGTGGAAGCATGTTTCTTTCCTTTCTTCCATGTAGGACAATTTTTCACATAGTGGCCATACTTGTCACATTTGAATCACTGAACCTTTGACATGTTCTTCTTTTTGTGCTCAGAAGTTGGTGTTGACTTCCTTCCTTTAAGTGTTTTACTGAAACCTCTTATTTTTCCTTTGATTTTCCTTGCACGAGTGGCAAGGGATTGATTGCCATCATGATGGGAACATTGCATGCCTCTAGCTGCAAGTCTGGTCTCCTCTTGAGTATAGTCTACCCATAAACGATCAAACTTGGGAAATTTGGATCACCCACTGATACTTTGAATGAATGGATCCCAATGGATTGGAAGACCATTAAGGGTAATCATGACAAGTTCTCTATCAGAGATGATTTCACCAATAGCACCCAAGTGACCTCTGATCTCTGAAATCTTCATGAAGAAGGTGGCCACTGTATCAGACTTCATCATCTTGAGATTTTGAAGCTGATGTCTCAAGGCAAGTGCTCTGTTGGTGTTGTTACTCTCAAACAACTTATTCAAGGCGTCGTACATCTACTTAGCTGTCTTAAAGTTGGAGATGTGAGGGATTAAATGGTCTCCCACTGAATAAATGATGATATTTTTGGCTTTTTCATCATTCTTCCTCCATTGAGATTTTTCTGCATCATTAGCTGATTCTGGTACAACTTCTTCAATGTACTTCATTAGGTCACTCTCTTCTAAAGTGATGAGCAATCTAGATTTCCAAGAACTAAAGTTGGTTGTTCCATCAATCCTATCTTCCACCAAAATACGATTCACCATGGTTGTTGGAAGAATGCGGAAATTTTAACCTGAGTTATAGTTGCATCAAAACAATGAATTGCATGAAAGGTATGACGAGTTGCTGTAGACGGTCAATGCATGTGCAATAGTATTCTTTCAAGAACACTGCTTTGATACCATGTTGGATTTTAATGTTGTTCAATTACATTCGGTTTCTTTACAGATTTACTTGAACTGAAGCATAAACCATGGACAATAGCATCAATAATAACCAAGATCACAAGAAGAATAACCATGCATAGAGAAACGAGTACAGTAGAAAATGCTAAGATAAAATGATTATATTATATTTATATACTATTACAATGATGCGATTTTCATATATATAGAACATATGGTGACCATCTATGAAAGGATGTGTCACTTGGATAATAAATAACTATTTATTTATTAAGTATATTTATACGTTGTATTATGAATATCATGTCATATATATATATATATATATATATATATATGGAAGAATGTATTCCTGATGTTGTCCAAACATCAACAACATGATGGGAAAAGCTATATGAGGCTCAACTATGGGGTGAAGACTATACAAACTCTTGATCCTAAGGAGGATGCAATGGCATGGGTGTCAAAATGCAACAAGGGTCACTAACTCTATGGAAACCCTTGGGGGTAAGCTACTACCACTAGGAAAGGGTGAATGGAAGGATGGCTAGGCTAAGCCACTTGCCAATATGGGGTGGATCCTATGGAAAATTCAAATGGTGGCAAAAGATAAAGTGCAACGCTAGCAAATGACACACCTATACCTACATGCTAATGCCTAAAATATACTCGATGGGGGACTACCAATGATGTGTGAGAAATAACATTGTTGATAGTGTCCTACACACATGCAAACTTAACCCAATGCGTAAAAAATTCTTAAAGCTAAACATAAATATCTAGATAGTGTACAAGGGTCCTACTTGAATGTGATTGGAATGGATCCCATACTAATGCTATCAGAATGGATCAATCAAACTAGACCATGGAGCTTGTAATCTGGCGACACTAGGGAACGTTAGACATAAGAGGGTGTCATGGTAGTTCCCATAAAGAGCACAATGTGGGTTTGGTTTGTGTTGTGAGCCAGGTTGTATGGGACCAAGCTGAGTAGGAGCATTGTCTCCAATAGACTTGGAGGTAGATTGAGGGAAGAGTCATTGCCAAATACTTAAGATAAGGTACTAGAGGTATAAAAAGAGGTAGTTTAAGGTTGAGCTTCCATAAAAGAGGATCTAAAAAGAGTATAAGATTCCTGATATTGTAGAGCATCTGTGTTAGAGGTTGGGGCTATACATTGATTGGCAACATCTTGTGTGGGAGTAATATCAATGGGGGTAAGGTGATGGTCTGTGATGGATGAGGGTAAGCTCGTCCACTTTCCTTACAAGGAGAAGGTCTAGCGAACATCATGTCACTAGAGGTGGGAGGAGTGCCCATAATTCTATTGGTTTGGGTCACATTTTTGAGGTAAATATGGCTAGAAGATAGTTTACCCATTTGAGGGATAATAGTTGAGGTCGATGCCTCCTAAGTAGCTACTGAACCATGTGATGGGAAAGTTTTTTGCAACACAATAGGTTGTGATGTTGAAGGTGGGTTAGGTTGAGTAACATGTTGAGTTTGAGTAGCTCTGGCTTTATCTGCTGAATCCTTCAAATGAAGAAACTTTGGGATAAGTGGACATTGATGGGTATGCCCATAAATGCCACATAGGTTACAAGGGTGTGTTAATGATTGCAACTATAGGAGACATCCTCCAGCCTACAAACCTATGAGATGTGGAATATAACAGCTATGTGAAGTCTTACTCTCAACTTACAAACTTGAGAGAAAGCCCCTAATAAAGGGTTTTGTGGTTCCAGCCTGGGACATGGGCTAGGAATGTATATGGCCTCCTCCATGACGTGAGAGAGAAGAAATCCAGATGATTATCCGTTGTAAGAGCGATCTGTTGAGTTAGAGAAATCCCGAAAAGCACTGGTCACATCATCATGAGAATAAGAACAAAGTTGCTGTGATGGGCTCTGAATAGAAACATAGTTGATATGAAGACTCCAGATGATCCTCCTGTCAGTGGAAATGGGAAAGCATATCTGTAGAGAAGACATGACTATGGCTGAGCATAAGTGCACGTGTGAGGACCTAACTTATTTGTGTAATGCAATGAATCAGGTCTATGGCATCCCTATGGATGTGGCCCTTAGTGGATGAGCACTAGTGGGTGTGTCAGATCCTTTTCTATATATTGTTCAAGAGTCAAACCTACTTGTAACCCTAGTTATTGTGTAAAGGGTACAGGTCGACCCCTTCTTATTGTGTCTAAAGATAAACTGTAAAATAATATTAATATTAATTATTATAATAATAAACAATTAATATGTCTAAGTGAAGTCGACCCTATTGTGCCAATAGACACTTAAGTTGATAGGACAAATCTAATATAAGTAAGAGGAGATCTCTCATTTGTAGACACACACTCACTTGCAAGTTTTGGAAATTTCAGCAAGTACATTTCTTGGTCAAAGTTACGCACATCTCTTGGGCGCTAGGGTTTCTAGGTTTTGTGCATGCTCTTGTGTGCTAGGATATTCTTCGTGGTGAAAGGTCTTTCTCTTGAAGAATACAGCAAAGGATTTTGCTGGGTTTTTCTCCCTTGTTGGAGAAGGGTTTCCCAGGATATATCTTGTGTTCTTGTGCATGGTGCTTCTTCATGTGATCTTGGTTGCTGCAACATTTATGGTTATGGTAAATTGTTAAAATAGAATGAACTTCATGTTTAACCAAATGCTATTAAAAAATAACATGGTATCAGAGCATAGGTCATGAAATAACCCATTGCACAAAGCATCCACCAAGTCTCATTCCTTATCAACAAATCCTCCACTTCTGCAAAACCGTACGACCTTCCCAGGGTTCCGAAAAATTATGTACGACCCTCCTTCCTTAAGTGTTTCAGCGCCCGAAACTTAGACGCTGAGACTAATTCTAGCTTAGAGGACTATGTCCTCTTCCAACGCATCTCCAGAAGCTCTCAAAACTTAAATCTGAGAAATTTTGATTTTTGGCCCTAGGGTTGCTAGGGTGTCGAAATTTCCTGCAGAAATATCTCTATTTTTCTGAAGAAACATTGTTCTGAATCAACAAGCATTCTTGTGACACTATCAAATTGATTATTGGCAGTCATAAGTCCAAACTTAATCCAGACTACAAAAACTCAAGAAAAGATGAAGAACATAACTCCTATGGAAGATAGGCTTGATGGAGCAAACAATTTCACCCCTTGGAAATCAAAGCTTTTAGTCACTCTTGAAGAAGAAGGTCTCATAGATGCAACCACTAAAACTCTACTAGAAACAACAATTGAATTAGAGAAGAAATTAAGAAAATAAGATGACTTCAGAGCAAGGAAACTAATCATCTACTCAGTAAGAGACCATCTCTTACCCCAGATTGCAAACCTGAAGACTACTTATGATATGTACAAAACGCTAAAGGAATGTTTGAAAGTGGCAACACTCTCAGAGCCCTTGTCTTGAGAAGTCAAATTCAAAGCACTAAGATGACGAAAGATGACACAATTGCACTTTTTTTCATGAACCTATCAGAAATTAAAGAACAACGAGAGACAATTGGAGAAGACATCTCTGACAGAGAACTTGTCCTAACTACTCTTCAAAATCTTCCAAAATCATGGGAGCCCTTCCTCCAGAGTATCAGTGGAAGAGAAACTCTACCAACATTTGAGAAACTATGGATAGATTGAGCTCAAGAAGAAATAAGACTCAGAAATAGAGGAGTGGAAGATAACTCAGAAGAAAATCATGCTCTTGCATTCCATACCAGAAAGGGAGGAAGATTCAAAAGAAACTTCAGACGAATGTTTAAAGAAGAAAAACCTTCATATCAAAGAAGAGACCTCTCAAAAGTTCAATGCTATAGATGTGACAAATATGGACATGTCGCTAAATATTGTCCAACTAGAAAGAAGGAAAAACAATACGCCACCACTGCCGATGTTGATCCCGATCCACCTCAAGAAAATGAAGAAAGAAGAAATGAGAAGTATTTTCTCTAAAGAAGAAACACTACAAATAGGTAAAGTTCTTAAATTCTATATCTTAAAGGAAGAATATTTCTTCGTATAAAATAGTTTTTTTTTCAAAACTTGGACCATTATCCCTAGTACGGGAGTCCAAGACCTTGTCCCTTGTAAAGAATAAAGAAGAAAGAATTAATCGTGAAAGAAGGATACAATGAATCTTCAAAGATATTTCAGATCAACATCCCTGGTCAGAAAAAGACTAAGACAAGCATAAACGTTGCCTTTAAAGAAAATATAATCCTTCAAAATCTCAGATGAAGATTGAAAATAAGACTATACCCTTCTCCCCCTTTAGCAGCTCAGAGGGAGAAAGATATTATTCCAGTTGATCCATTTTCTCAAGTTGATATGATCAGTGATATTGCAACAAGGCATACAATGCCTACCTAGACTCACAATGCAAGATGCAGAAAAGCATAGAAGCCTCTCAAGGCACCTTCTGAGAAAAGAAACAAGAAGGGAACTCGTATGACAAGATGCCACCACAAAAGAATACCAATACAGTACGTATTGAATAATGATGCATAAAACATTATTCAGGGACCAGAAAAGGAAGTCTGTAGTAACTTCCAAATGGATCTATAAGATCAAGCATGTAGCTGATGGAAGTGTCAATAAATACGATACAAGATCCATAGACAAAAGTTCCTCATAAACAGAGGGAGTTGTTCATGATGAGACACTTGATCCAATGTACCAAATTGCTTCCATCTGTATAAACATCCATGAGTTGAAATCTATATCAGATAGATAGAGTCTTGATTTCAACAAGAATGTTGCTAATCCAAACCTATAATGTGTTGATGACAAGAACCTGATCTTGATGACTTATTCAAAAAGCATGTTGCTAGATACAAGTAATCCTTAACTTATGAAATCAAGATGAAGAACCCGAGTATGATACACCATATTCTTGGGACAAGAAGTATGACAAAGAACCGATAAAATTTTCCTGCTTCAAATATACAGAAAGAAGTATGATAGAATGTAAATCCACCATGATGGATTTAAAGAATAAGATTGATGATGATTTAGACAAGACTAATCCATAGTTGATTGAATCACTAATGTATTCAGTTAACTCCAGACTTTATTTATGCCATGCAGAGAATGTGATGATTCAACTGAAACAAACTCACTAGGAAACAATAAAATGTGCATTAAAGACACAGTTGGATATGATCTGAGATATGCCTACAATGTGAACTTGAGGTTGCATAATTTTTTGATTCAGACTAAACATAAAGTACAATGGACCGGAAGAACATATTCGGTCAATGTTCCACCTTGAAGTCTTCCAGGGTTTCCTGACACAACAGGGAACAAAACTCCGTGACCTTGAGTGTACCAGAGACAAAGTTTTTATAAGTAGTAAATGTGCAAGGCAACGGGGCTTCACAAGCTTCCGAAAGATTTACTTGATCATGAGATGGATCCTATGATGACAACTAAGAGCCGTGTGATTCCAGTGTTTTCTAATGGTTCAAAATACGATGAGATATCTTCATATCAGAGATATGATACAGAATAAAGATGTTATACTTGCAATATTCTCCTACACCTAAGAAGACTACAAACAATTACCTTGTGAAAACTCCTTCCAAGATTAAGAGGGAGTATTAATAACCTTCGCCAAAAGAAAATCAGATTAAATCGATGTGAGACTTGGCTTGATGGAGAATGCCTCCCTAGCTGAGAGGGAGTGTTAATGATTGCAGCTATAGGAGACATCCTCTAGCCCACAAATTTGTGAGATGTGGAATATAACAACTATGTGAAGGCTTACTCTCAGCTTACAAACCTGAGAGAAAGCCCCTAATAAAGGGTTTTGTGGTTCCATCTCGGGACAGGGGCTAGGAATGTATATGGCCTCCTCCATGACGTGAGAGAGAAGAAATCCAGATGATTATCCGATGTAAGAGTGATCTGTTGAGTTAGAGAAATCCCAAAAAGCAATGGGCACATCATCATGAGAATAAGAACAAAGATGATGTGATGGCCTCCTCTAAATAGCAACAGAGTTGATGTGAAGGCTCTGGATGATCCTCTTGTCAGTGACAGTGGGAAAGTGGATCTGTAGAGCAGGAATGACTATGGCTGAGCATAAATTCACGTGTGAGGACCTAGCTCATCTGTGTAATGCAATGACTCATGTCTTTGGCATCCCTATGGATGTGGCCCCTAGTGGATGAGCACTAGTGGGTGTGTCAGATCCTCTGCTATATATTGTTCAAGAGTCAGACCTACCTGTAACCCTAGTTATTGTGTAAAGGGTACATGTCTGCCCCTTCTTATTGTGTCTAAAGATAAACTGTAAAAGATAATTAATATTAATATTAATAATATTAATGATTATAATAATAAACAATTAATATGTCTAAGTGAAGTCGTCCCTATTGTGCCAATAAACACTTCAGTTGATAGGCCAAGTCTAATATAAGTAAGAGGAAATCTCTCATTTGTAGACACACACTCACTTGCAAGTTTTGGAAATTTCAGCAAGTACATTTCTTGGTCAAAGTTGCGCACCTCTCTTGGGCGCTAGGGTTTCTAGGTTTTGTGCACCCTCTTGTGTGCTAGGATATTCTTGGTGGTGAAAGGTTTTTATCTTGAAGAATATAGCAAAGGATTTGGCTGGGTTTTTCTCCCTTGTTTGAGAAGGGTTTCCTAGGATATATCTTGTGTTCTTGTGCATGGTGCTTCTTCATGTGATCTTGGTTGCTGCAACATTTATGGTTATGGTAAATTGTTAAAATGGAATGAACTTCATGTTTAACCAAATGCTATGAAAAAATAGTAGGGTGATTGGTCCTAAGTTGAGGGTTCTTCCCTTGTTCTATTTGGGAATTATGATCTTGATTTTGATTTGTGGCATGTTGATTGTCTTCAACATTATGGGACAGTGGATTCTGGTTACCTTGATTCCTTTGATTCTGGTTTTTGTTCATTTTGTTTTTGTTTCCTCTTAATAATTCTTGTTTTTTTTATTATTACTTGGAATTTGGTTTTGG
>JASDQU010101870.1:51182-84407 GCA_032191745.1 Picea mariana
AAAGCATGACGCTGTGTGTTCCTTGCTTCTGACCTCGTTGTTAGACGTAAAGCAAGATGAGTCATGCTTCTGACCTCGTTGTTAGATGTAAAGCATGACGCCTTGTGTTCCTTGCTTCTGACCTCGATGTTAGACGTAAAGCAAGATGAGTTATGCTTCTGACCTAGTTGTTAGACATAAAGCATAACGCCGATGATTCCTTGCTTCTGACCTCGTTGTTAGACGTAAAGTGAGATGTTGATGTGTTCCTTTCTTCTGACCTAGTTGTTAGACGTAAAGTAAGATGAGTCATGCTTCTAACCTAGTTGTTAAACACAAAGCATGACGCTGTGATTCCTCGCTTCTGACCTAGTTGTTAGACGTAAAGCGAGATGATGATATTAATTGCTNTAGCATTCCTTCGAGAATGATGATGCTGCTGATGAAGAAAACTTCCGATGACTCGTAAATGTGCTAGACAATGGTTCAAGATGATATTGATGATACTGTCCCCCAGATGCCACTGATGATGCAGACCTCTCTCGCCTGATGCTGATGAAGAATACCCTTCTTGTTAAAGGGAAGTGTTGAAATAATGTAACTGCGAAGAGCATTCTTATTATTATTTTGTTATTGGATTAAATCCCCATTGTGAATTAATCATGTCATTATTATTATTATTGTTATTCGATTAATCCCCATTGAGGATTAATCATGTCGGTAATTGTATAAGGACCAAATCCCTTTTTGCGGATTGGTCATCGGACAATTACAAAGGGTAGAATAAGAAGTCGGCCCCAACAGTTATAATGGAAGAACCAAAATTAATTAAAGGTGGGTTTACCCACCCAGAGTGAGAGGTCAGCCCTGCCAGATGGTGACTCTTCACATGTGCTAGATTGATATAAATAAGAGGCTAGTGCCTCACTTCTTAGACACTTTTCACTTGCTCATTATCTTATGAGGCAAGTTGCAATTGGAAGTTGGAGAGAGGAGAAGAAGGGTGGCGCATCTCTTGGGGAGGACTTTATGTATTGGTTTGAGTTATCTCTTGAACATTGTATAAGCCATTTATGATAAGGAAGTTTTTGCTGGGTTTTCTTCCCCTAGAGGGTTTCCCAAGATAAATGCTGTGTCTCTTGTGAATGTGTATTTCTCAGTGATCTTGTTCTTATTATGCTCTTATCTAATGAAATGCAAATAACTATAATAATGGCATAAACATTAACACGTCATAGCTATAAGGCTGGAATCATAGTGCTCATCTTGCTTTATGTCACAACTATCAAGCTGGAAGCAAGATACTAGACTGGATTTACGTCACAACTATCGAGCTGGAAGCATAGTACAAGTCTCATCTCATCGTCTTGCTTTACGTCACAACTATCAAGTTGGAAGCAAGATACTAGACTGGCTTTACGTCACAACTATCCAGCCGGAAGCATAGTATTAGTCTCATCTCATAGTCTTGCTTTACGTCACAACTATCAAGATGGAAGCAAGATACTAGACTGGATTTACGTCACAACTATCCATCCAGAAGCACAGAGTCACATCACATCATCTTTCTTTGCATCACAACAATCAAGCTGGAAGCAAGATACTAGACTGGCTTTATGTCACAGCTATCTAGCCAGAAGCACAGTACTAGTCACATCACATTGTCTTGCTTTATGTCACAACACTCAAGCTCGAAGCAAGATACTAGACTAGATTTACGTCACAACTATCCAGCCAGAAGCACAGTAATAGTCACATCACATCGTATTGCTTTACATCACAACACTCAAGCTGGAAGCAAGATACTAGACTGGCTTTACGTCACAACTATCAAGCTGGAAGCACAGTACTAGTCATATCACAACAACTGCTCCCCCTTTCGAGGAAGGTCGTTTCGGACTATACCAAGCTTATCTCGAAAGTGCTCAAACTTTACATGAGATAGAGGATTGGTCAACACATCAAGAACCTGTTCATCTGTGCTAACGTACTGGAGCTTTAAGGCTCCTCTCTGCACCATGTCACAGATGTATTGATAACGAATCTCTATGTGCTTCGACCTGTCATGGAATACGAGATTCTTTGTCATATTTATGCAGCTCTGGTTGTCACATAGGATCATGGTTGCTTCCATATCTAGGTCAAATAGACTAGTCAACAACTTTCAAAGCCATATAGCTTCGTAGTTGGTAGAACACGCAACAATGTATTCTTCTTCTGCTTTGCTGAGAGCAATGCTTTATTGCTTCCTACTCTGCCACGAGATCATGGGTGATCCCAAAATGAAACAACATCCTGAAGTGATTTTCTTGTCAGAAACACTTCATTCCCAATCTGAATCAATGTACCCTCTCAATGTGAAATCATGATCTCCATCATAACTGAGACCACAATCTAATGTACCCTTAAGGTACCTCATCACATGTTTTGCAACCACTAGGTGAACATGTCTGGGTTCTACCAGAAACTGACTCAAGGTGTTCACAACAACACAAATATCTGGTCTAGTGTTTTTCAGGTACATCAACGATCCAATGATCTTTCTATACAGTGTGGCATCAATCAATTCTGACGAAGTGTCGACCAACAACTTCAGCTTTTCTTCCATGGGTGTATTCATGGACTTGCACTCTAACATGTCGAATATCTTCAAGCTTTCGATTGCATACTTCCCTTGGTTAAGGAAGATCCTCTCTGGACTTTTCCATACCTCAAGACCTAATAAATAATGCATTAGGCCAAGGTATTTCATCTCAAATTCTGAGGCAAGTCTCTTCTTACATTCGGTGATGAGATTTTCTTCATAGTCAATGCCTTCCTTTTGAGAAAAGCCATGAGCGACAAATCTTGCTTTATACTTCTCAATACTTCCATCGACAACATGCTTTATTTTTAAGAGCCATTTGGAAGATACCACGTCCTTACTCTTCAGTCTTGGAACTATTTCCCATACATCATTCTTTATTATGGATTGGTATTCCTCTATCATGGCATCTACCCATTCTTTCTTCTGAATGGCTTCTTCAAAGAAGGTACGCTCCTTCTCTAGGAGATCACACATCAAAGATGTATAACTGGAGAATGGCTTTGGTCTCTTCACCTGTCTCATGGTTCCTTCAGGAATACCATACTTCTCTCCATATTGAATGAGCTCTGTAGCCCAAGCATGCTTTCTTTTATGGAAGATCGTCATCTAAGGCGGTTCTTGAAATTATACTATGTCATGATCTTCTAGAATTTCCTCATCAGGGGATGTTACAACTTCCCTCACTAGTTCTATAGCTCTGGGAACCTCCCTTACTGATGCTGCAATTCTGGGGATTATGGGTTCCTCTTCATATACTTCTTCAAGCTGACATCTTCTCAATTTCTTGAGTGTTGCATCTTCATCGAAGGTCACATCCCTGCTGATATCAATGTGATGGTGATCTGGTATATAAATTCTGAAGGCCTTGGAGACCTCACAATATCCCACAAATATTCCCTTCTTTCCCGAGGGTTCCATCTTGTTTCTCTTCTCTTTCAGAATATGTATAAAAACTGGGTAGCCAAATATTTTGAGATGGCTTATCTTTGGCTTCTTTCCGGTGAACATCTCTTTCGAGGTCTTGAACCCAAGTGCACTATCAGGCAATCGATTTTGCACATGTACGACTGTCATTGTTGCTTCTTCCCATAAGCACATAGGAATATCTTGATCATGGATCATAGTCTTCACAACCTCCATTATCGTTCTGTTCTTTCTTTCATATACACCATTTTGTTGAGGATTATAGGGAGTAGTGAGTTCCCTCTTGATCCCAACATCTTTGCAGAGTTCACAAACTCTTTTGAGGTGTATTCTTCTCCATTCTCCAATGTGAGTATCTTGATCTTTCTTTCAGAAAGATTCTCTATCAAGGCTTTGAATTCCTTGAACTTGCTGAACACTTCATCTTTAGATTTCAAAAAATACACCCAGGTTTTACGAGAATAATCATCAATGAATGACACATAGTATACATACCCACTAATGGAGGACGATGTCATTGGGCCACACACATATGAATGAATGAGTTCTAGGACTCCTTCTTCTTTTCTGTCTCTCTTCGGAAAAGGGTTCTTGATGTTCTTCCCTTGTGCACATCCATTGCATACGCCTTCATAGTCAACCTTGAGTTATGGTAAACCTGTGACCGCTTTGCATTTGTATGGCGGGGCCTTGTAGTTAATGTGATATAATATTCTATGCCAAAGTTCACATGGGTTTTCAATGGCGTGGGCCATGGCAGCTTCTAAGTGACCCTTTAGCTTATACAAGCCATCTTCTTCTTTTCCAATGATGATTGCTTCTTTCAAGGTTTCTCCTTTAGTACGTTGCCTTCTGCAAGCTTCACTATAGCTTTCTCAGGGTTATTACCTATGACCTGGAACAAGGTCAACAAAACAACAAGCAAGAGTAATATCCTTTTGATAATATAAAGTAATAGAACGAACAATCATCACAGTAGCTCCTTTAGAGATATCACTTGTAACTTGTTTGAAACAAAGATTAAAGGTAAGGAATACAATACAAAAATGAGGTCAATACTTTCATAGTGTTGTGATCAAACATTCCTCGATGGAAACCTGGAACTATCACACGAGATTCTTCCTAGAGGAGGTGTTAGTTGTATCAGACAGATGATTACGTTAAGCATTTACCTCTATATGCTCACATGCTATCAAGTATGATACTTTACAAAGAATTCTATCTCAACTATAGTCATCAACTTGTCATGTGTACCTTTGAATCTTATTAACTTGATTAATCAAACTTGGATCCTTGTCCTCATGAATGAGTGCTTGATTTTCTTCCAAGTCTCCTTCACTCAAGATGACGAGTGCTTTCTTCAACTTGTCTTCTGTACTAAGACAATACACTATCTTGACAAAAGGTTGGGTAAGAGGATAAGTTTTATGATCTCAACTTTTAATCCATATAATACCTTGACTCAGAAAAGGTTAGAATGAAGGTCATAGCTACAACATGCAACATTGATCAATATAACAAATGGATGCATATCAGAATAATCACACCTGGGTTGCATCATTCCTCTGAATGTTTTGGATCTTGAGATCCTTTTGGATCTATAGCAAGAGACCCCTTCTCCTGCAAATACTCTTTAAGGTTTAACCATTTAAACATATGTGAGTACATACCTCTGATAGTATTTGCAGGTAGTGGCACCATCTGGCAGCAACGATAATCATTACCAACTCTTAAAAACTTCAAGGGTGATTACAACTGGTACTACGGCTGCAACTGCAACTGATACTGCAACTGGTTCTGAGACTGCAACTGTAACTGCAACGTAGGATTTTATGAGGAAACCCTAATTTTTCAAACTTCAAAATTTGAAATTCTGATCCAGGGGATAGATGCGTTGAGCTGAGGCGAGTAAGCAAGTGCAGTCAAATTTATGAAAATCCAACTTTTACCCCCTCAAAATTGATCTGCATATTTCTTGACTGGTGCTTCTAGTTTTTTGGTACTTCTGGTACTCTAGTTTTCTGGTTCTTTGTGAAACTAGGGTTTCACTTTTTGGGAGATCTAGCCACTGAAATGGTGCATTGAAGGTGCCAAAATGATCCTTGCGGGAGGGCACACTTTTCTAGATGGTTTTAGGGATGAAATACCTCACCAACAAAAAGCTCTTATTTGCATGTACGACAACAGTGACATTTTTCACTTTTCTCTTGTGAAAGATGCTCTCTTCAGCTTGGCTCTGATACTACGTTAATGTTTAATCCATTATTATATTTCTTTGCATTTCAATAGATAACAATAGCATAAGATATAATCACTGAGAAATACACAATCACAAGAGACACATCATTTATCCTGGTAAACCCTCACGGGGAAGAAAACTCAGCAAAAATTCCTTATTATAGATAGCCAGTATAATGCCAATAGATAACTCAAACAAATACATAAATTCCTCTCCCAAAGATGCACCTATAGATCTCTCTCTCTTCTCCAATTGCAGCTCCGAAACTTGTCTCTCAATGAACAAGTGAGTGTGTGTCTAAGTGAGGCACTAGCCTCCTTATTTATACAAATCTGGCATGTGCAGAAGTGTCTTTTCACTGGCAGGGCCGACTTCTTCTTCTTGGTGGTTATAACCACCTTTATTATATTATGGGTCCTCTTTGATATATTCTGGGGCTGACTTCTTCTTTTTCCTATTACAATTACATTATGACCAATCCGCAAAAGGGGATTTGGTCCTTTACAGTAGCCG
This sequence comes from Picea mariana, assembly GCA_032191745.1. NCBI lineage: Eukaryota > Viridiplantae > Streptophyta > Pinopsida > Pinales > Pinaceae > Picea > Picea mariana. Next base: position 57,425 of record JASDQU010101870.1, read on the forward strand.
ACATGATCAATCCACAATGGGGATTGATCCAATGAATAATATATCAAATAATAATTAGAATACACTTTGCAGTTACATTATTTTAACAATGATCACCCCTCTACAAGAGGAACTAGTATGAGTATGACTATGCACGTGTTGATATAGAGGGAGCCCTGAATAAGAGGTGCTAGCTTTGACTTGAGACATGGAATGAAGTGGATATAGTGGAGGATTATGATAACTATGAGGCATCGGAGGACACTCGAGAGGAGGCACGTGATAAGAGGTACATACTCCACTATATGATTTACCATACATATTAGGTCTAGGGGGATAAGTGTACAGGTTAATTTGCAAAATAAAACCAATGACACCATCAACAACATGGGATTCCTCTAGTGCAGATAAGTTACCTAAGCGAGAGCAAGGAGCATTGGGAAGAAAGGTGTACAAATACCCTAACTAGGCATAAATCAAATCATTGTTGAGCTTTTTGGATGGCTTCCTCCTATGTTTTGGGCATGGTCATGGCCACATCTTAGACAATAGGGGGAAGTAAGGATTTTAAGAACTAGTCCATGAAAAATAAATCATTAATTTTGGCCTTACACAAACCATGTTGTTTTTGACCAACAAGATTGATCAAATCTTGTGTTTTCCTCTTTGTATAGTTCATTCCTAGAATTCTTACATCCTTAGAATTTTTTTTTTTTTTTTTTTAGAGACCACCACAGGTTTCTAACATATTACATTACTATTCCAAAGTTCTGCAACCCACATAATTCTCCATTCAACTTCTGCGACCTCCGTTATGCACTATTAACACTTAGATATTTTGTTGAATGTAGGAATCCATTTGTAGGTGTGGAGCACTATTCCTTTCACTTTGTCATCCCGTTGTCCTAATTATCCTCCATCCCGTGATCCTGCTCATTTTCCATTATGCTCGTCCATCCTCCTGATTGTCTACCATCCTGTGAACCCTCTACCCCGCGACACTAAAGCACTTTACACCCTTTCCCATTCATGTTTCCTAACCTGCATTAAATCACTTTTTCCAGAAATTACTACCACTCATATGTTGTTAATACAATTATTAATAACAATATTCTCGAGGAAACCTTCTTTAAATTTTAATACGAGTTATTTTTTAAATCCTCGAATTAAGAGCTTTTAACATGTTAAAACAAAACAAGTATTTTTTGATACTAGCAACATGAAGAACTATTGTTAAGTATGTCACCTTGGCTAATATGTCAGCTCAAAAAAAAGAACAATTTTGTGGAGACACCATAAATATTTTGAGATGAGAAGATCATAGATTTCACTGGTCACATGCTTACATGTACTATTCCATGTTACCACTCCCAAAGAAGAATTGGAATAAGATCAGGACATATGGAATCACATCAGTGGGGTATGTGCCAGAGGTATACAACTTCAAGGAATTGATTTTGTAGTGTCTTGATAAGTTTGATAAGGAAAGAAGAATCATTCAATTTCAAATAGAATCACCTATTTCCTTAGCCCCCTCTACTTTTAAAAGAATGGTTAGACTCCCAGAACCAACCATGGTTTTCAAGAGCACCAAGGCCGAAGTTTTTCTTAAGACAAAAAACCAAAGGAATCAAACTTTTACAGAGCTATCTTGAAGATCCGTTAGTTTTTCTTGAAGACTTCTCCAATATCTAGATATGTTCATTGAAGAATCCATACAAAAAAATGGCATGGTTATTTTCCAGGATAACCGAACATGAGTCCATAGCTACTGTCCCCAAGCTTGCTTTATATATATTGCAGTTTTCAATTCACGACAACACCATTTTCGATTGGTTAAGGATTATGTGGTGAACCAAGCTGGTTCACTATGTAAATATCCAATATAAATAGGACAATATGCAATAATCCATTTAAGGATAATAAATATATTTAATAATAATTGTATAAGACTGAATGAGATGATATAATGCAATTCTTACAAATGAGGAATGAGGGCTTGTATATATATCCCGCACACGGGTTCCCTTTCATAAGAGACATGACCTTTTATATGTCATGTATCTTCATAATTAATAATTACTTATTACTTATTTATATTTACATATTTATATATATTTCTGTTTGTTACATTGCCTTCCCCTTAGAAATGATTTGTCCTCAAAGCATATTTATGAAGAGGCTTACTTCTTCATTCTGGCTTGCAATGTATTTGCATGACTATGTTTTTGGTGTTGTTAATATTGATGATACCAAATGATATTAGTGACAAAGAGTTGAGCAAAACTGTCGAATTGTGAAAGGGTCAGACCATCCTAATTCAATCTTTTGCAGAATGTTGAACTTCCACAATGAATTATTGTCATGAGATTTACTTAGGTAGGTGTCAATATTTTCTGGATGATAACTCAGTCGTTCTTGTCCTTGATCTTCTATCGTTTGTACTCCAACACCTCTATATGTTTTTTCTTTAACTGGATTGGCATCTTCTTGATCTTTAATGTCTGGATTTTCCAGTTTCTCTTCTTTCAATTTTCTGATTTGTTCTAGTAGCTCGTGATTGAGGCTTTTCGAATGAGAATTTTCTTCATTTTTTGATGATAGGTTCTTCTCGAGTTCTTGATTCTCTTGTTCCAACTTCTGAACACATTGTTTTCGAACCTTTGACTTCTTGATCTATGTAAGTAGTTTTTTACCATGTTCTTTTAAATGAGAAATTTACTCACTTTTATCCTTGATAACTTCGTTAAATTCTTTTTGCATTCGTTGCATTGAAGTATCACTTATGAGATATCGTTAAAGTCTTCTCGTGTTACAAAATCTGGCTTCGATGTGATGTCTTGTAATTTTATCATTTTCTCCTTATAGGGGAATGCCACAAACTTTTTCTCCATGTTTAGTATGAAGGTATCTGGAATTTTAAACCAGGGTAACTCGATGACGATGTAAACTTCTTCTTGATATATAGTTGTAACATAGAATTGAGATATATACTCATATTCATCAATCGTCACTTGTAACTCCTTAATTCAAGAATAATCTTCCTTTCTAATTATATTAGTCTCTGGAATTAATAATTGATTTTCCAGATCAATATTCAAGTAATTTGCATTATAGTCCAAGCTAATAACAATGTTTACCTCTCTTCCTTGAATACTTCCCTTTAATGCCGAAAATCCACAACATACGGTTGGACAACCTTCATAAAAACACCTTTCTTCCTTCATTTTATTAGAATCCATTTTGGCTTCTATCAATATTTATGATAATTAATTTGTGCTAAATGATGTTTTGATTATGAAACTTATATAACCTTTTGATAATTAAATTGCGACTATTAAATTGAATGTCGCAGGTGTGAAGGTTCCACTTTATTTTGATAATAAATAATGCACTTCCTAAACAAATACATTGTATAATTTTTAATAATGTTATAAATATCTCATAAATGACTTCTTTTATCTTTCTTAATATTAAATATATATATTCTTTACTTCCTTCAAGTACTTTACAATTGCAATGAATTTGCGTTTTTTTCCTTACACTTCACCTTTAGAACATATACTTCAACGTTTTTTATAGCTTATCCTTTTTCTTTTCATAAACCAATGAATATTATTTTTCAATCCTTTTAAAATATAACTTCTTTTTATGGAACTTTAACTCTTATAATCCTTATAATATACATATACTATATTTTAATCAATGCTTCCTCTTTGAATTGATATCCGATTTTAATATCCTTGTAACTCTTCACTTTCCAAGATCCACTTCACTTTTAAAAATATAATAAATTGATAACTTTAATAACCCTCTTATAAATTTTAAACTTGTAACTCTTCACTTTCCAAGATCCACTTCACTTTTAAAAATATAATAAATTGATAACTTTAATAACCCTCTTATAAATTTTCAATTAGAACTTTAGGAATTACTTTGAAATACTTCTATTCATTTGAAATATATTGTAATTATTATATCTCCTTGACTTTCTTTCTTTCACCCTTCAAAATGACCTTTATAACTTGAATTGGGATTTGGGGCTCCTTTTATAAAAAAATAACCCTTCAAATTCCTTTTTTATTTTAAATTGACCTTGTATATTAATTTAATGCCCTACTAAATAACCTTAAATTATATCTTTTAAAACTTTAAACTTTATAGGGTCCACTTCTATTTTAACTTATATAATGGAGCAATGATTAATAGAATATGAGCAAGAGTTGCAATGTTTGATCTTGATTATGTGCCCCCCTTTAGATTTGATAATGACTCGCGAATGAAGACCTCGAGACAGCCTGGAATTAACACGATGGTAAAGGTGATTTGTGTGATTAAACCTCCACAATGGCATTGGTTTGTGTGATTTAACCTCCACAATGGCGGATGGATTCAATGCGTTGGAAAAGATTTGAGGTGGATGGTTGTACGGGTGAGTCAGTATAGAGGGTATAGTTCAGTAGTTTCAATACTCTGAAAAAAAAAATGCCCATGAGTTCTTGGACAAAAGTATAACCCTCGCCTTACTCTTTTTTGGTAGCTTAAGATGGTGGCTAGTGGTTGGGAACCTTCCTTTCGTGCCTCCTCCCAATGCGAAGTTCATTGCTCCACGAATCTGGGTAGCAAGACTTAGACAACTTTCACCCTGGTGGTCAAATAATTCCCCTGCTCTTATGTTTAACAACGATTCCCTAGTTTGTTTATTTATTTATTTTTATTTTTTATTTTTTATATTAAATCTGAATTCTTATATCTCCTAATTTGCAGTGGACTGATATATATATTTATATATATATTTTTTGTTCTAAAATTGCAGCAGATTTCTATATATTTATTTTTAAATGGCCAAAAGCCAATGGTGGTAAAAAAACCTAATAAGCGGAGAAACTCTGAATGGAAGTTGGCCAAAAGCCGGGATGAAGACGAAGCTCTGATACCACTGTGGTGAACCAATCTGGTTCACTATGTAAATATCCAATATAAATAGGACAATACACAATAATCCATTTAATAATAGTAAATATATTTAATAATAATTGTATAAGAATGAATGAGATGATATAATGAGATTCTTACAAATGAGGAATGAGGGCCTGTATATATATCCCGCACATGGGTGCCCTTTCATAAGAGACATAAACTTTCATATGTCACGTCTCTTCATAATTAATAATTACTTATTACTTATTAGTCCCTGCCGTAGGCATATAGGGACTATAGCGCTCGATAATTCGTTTACTACATATTAGTTTGTCCTTTGACCTGAAATATTTGCACAATACTGTTGGAGCTATGGAATTAAAAGCATATATTTTTATATAATAAAAAGTACCATATATGTACTGATCTGATTGGATAAGAGATTGGAGGTCTTATTGCGAGCTTTGCTATTCCCAATGTTTTATATGGCAACATATCCAAAATGTTTCTCGTATACAATATTTTTTAATCATATATTTTTCCTCTATATTGCTTGAAGGTGGATTAATGCTAGCATTAATTCGAATGTTTGTATTAGCATTTTATGCTAGCTGAATATATCCATAAGTTTTGATATGTACTAAGCATATTGAAATTTTTTGATATCCAAGATTTATTGTGATTGAGAATTCCAAAGTTTATAGTGTCTTTGCCGGATGTATTTTTGTTGAACTGTATTGACACTTATTTCTAGATGCCTTAATAGGCCTGACAACTTAAATGTTTACATGATGTGACGTCCTCCAACAACCCTGACAACTAAAATGTTTTCATACCACGAGGTCCTTAGATAGCCTGGCAACCTTAAATGTTTATGTAAATACACTTCTCAGAGTACATTTTTCCTTGAAATTTTCTATACAGTTACAGTGAATTTACACAGTCTTCTTTGTCCACCGCCAGTTCAATAGCCATTGTATGTTTCATCCTTGTTCTTCCTTTGCAATGAAATTTCGTAATCATTGAAGCTACATACATTGTTTACTGGTTCGGTGAGTGCTTCTTCTTCACTGGTTGTTGTTGTTTTGCTCATGATTCAACCTGCACTTCTGCATTTCATCATTTCAGAGTAAGTTTCGATGCCATAGTTTCATTTTGTATTCCTTGTTTGCTGTTCAGTGTTTGCAGTTTGCAAGTAAGAATGTTTTCTTATTTGTAGTCGCATGCTCCTCGTATGTTTCTGGTTCCTTCTATGCTTGGGCTGTAGTTTTGTAATCGTTGGAGATACATATGTTGTTTATTGGCTCACTGGTTCTTGTTGGTTCGTTGGTTCGTGGGTTGCTAGTTCTGTTTGTTTGGCTCAGGTTTTCACTTTGGGGCCCTAGGGGTGCAATTCGACCTGTTCGTGCTTTCTCGCTGGTTTGGTGCTTGCTGTTTTCTTTTGTTTGATTTGGCCTTCCAGGGTTGGGGTCCAGCAACGGTGGTTGGAGCTTTTTTTTTTCTTTTTTTTTTGTTTTATTATTGTTTTTTGGGGTTCTTTACGGTGTTCATCCCCTGCACCCAGGAGTCGACATGTAGTTGTGTTATTTTCCCTGTATGCCGAGGATGATATCTATTATTCTGTGAGATTTTGCTGGTGCTTCACTGCTGGCATGAAATAAAATAGTTGCATGCAMAATTGTTTGAGGATTACATGTGAAATTGCAATATCCGCTGTTTTTTTGTTGGAACAAAGCATATGTATGCAGGCTACATTTATAAGCCATGAATGGTCAGATGTGCCAATATGACATTACATGTTCTTTCTCCTCTACAATGACTAGTGTGCGCATGATACAATTTGTGTTGTGCTTGAGATATGATATGTGCAACAAAGTTTCTGCAAGATTATATTTGGATGTCTGGAAGCATGTCTGGGCGGTTTGCCACAAAAAACCGAAAAATTGTATCGTGGGCACAACAGTCTGTGTAGAGGATAAAGAACATGTATTTCCATCAGTGGAAGCATATCTGGATAAATTGCCATGGAAAACCAGAAATCATTTAGCTATGGCCATGCAATTGCGTGATATTTTGTGCCTTGTAATATATTTTGGCTAGGGAAAAACAATTACATGTTTACAACCATGGATAGAGAAGTGCAAAGGTTCATGTTTCTGCCTTTCTAGACTGTTCTTTGAGTCTATTTTAGTGTATGTACATTATTCTTGTTCTCAGGTGAATACCAATTTCCATCGATGTTCATTGTATTTTGTGCGTTCCCACATTCAAACAAACAGAATAGCTGGAGAAAATGAGGGAGTCTCCACTGCATCGGTTGAAGAGGATATAGAAAAGTGCATGCTTGTACTGTTGTTTCATATTGCATTGTTTTGTATTTCATTTATGGTCTGTATATGTGTTCAACTAGTTTATTATATGTACATGTTGCGTGCCTTCCTACATGGTAAGTTATCTTCGTTACATGCCTTCCTGAATACTAACCTGCTTCGCTCGCTGTGTTTTCACTGCATTGCTACATTTAAACAAACATAATAGGTGGAGATGACAATGGGCTCTTTCATGGGTAAATAACCCTCTTTCTCTTTCTTTTACATGTTTGTCTTCATTATAAGTTATCTTCAATACATGCCTTACTGCATACTAAGCTAGTTCATGTCTGTTGTGTTTTCGCTGCATTGCTATATTTAAACAAACAGAATGGATGGACATGATGATGGACTCTTTGGCGGGTAAATAGACCTTTTTATCTTTCTTTGAGATGTCTGTCTTCATACTAACTTTCCTTCATGTGCATTTCATATTGAACGTTGCTTCCTTGGAAAAAATAGGTTGCTTGGACAGGGAGATGAATTGTTGTGTGCAACATCAGAGGGTTCTGTGGTACAATTTTCTAAAAGGTATACCAAGTGTGCTGGTAAATTAAATATACAAACCGGGTGGGGGCATATAATATTAGACTTGAAAACGATGACTTGGCAGTAATGGGCCTTTTTTCCCTCCCTATTTCTACTTTTTCTAGTTTTATTATCCCTTTTGTTTTCTAATTCATTTGCTTAGTGTGCTTTCCGAAAATTCCTTTGTGCGCTGGTTGGTGGACCAACGGATTCACATCTATGGTCGTGCTTCTACCTTATTCCATAGTTACCCACTTTCTCGATTGCGGGTGCCAAGATGGAAGGTTGAAGATTTATCCCTTGGATTCTGAGGGTCCGCGATATACAGATTGGTCATGGTGCTCCACACTCATGCCCTGTTTACTGTTAAACATTTCTCCAGTTGAAAAAATCAGATGCATACAATTTTAAAGTTATTTATTCCTTCTCATGCACAATATACAATGCATATGCTTGTTTAGTCCTGATGTTCATCTGCACATGCTTGCATCAGAAAAAGTTGGACTAGTGACATGGGCATGAGCAGTCAGTCATCCCAGACATCAGCAGACTGACAAGGCCAAAGGTAAAGATGCATACGTTCTGGTCGTACTATGTTTACTAAAAAAATATCTTGTGGTATATATTCATCTATGGCATGACATATATGCTGATGTCATCTGCAATACATGGTTTGCAACTCGTAATAAGTATCAACAAGTACAGGAGCGATGCTGAATGCACTGCATGTTTCATAGAATAAGAGGCGTGGTTGCGAAACTCTGGCTCCATAGTTCATCAAAGCTATGCATGTACTTGTAGATTTATTCCAGTGAAAGAAGAATACACAAAAAAAAAACAAAAAAAAAATGCGCACTACCATTTACTTTAGTTTTCTTGTTAAAAAAATGTCATCAAGTCTAGAGTTGTGACATCCAAAGTACTGTCAATAGAGGTCTTGAAAAACCATCGATCTGGACAAGTGTTCATCAGGGACATAATGGTTGTCTATAGCACCTACTTGAACAAGGAAAACAAAAGTAGATCCATTATGCATGTCGACATGACAGACAAGGAGGCCATGATGACAGTGACACTGAATGTTCCTCCACAACTTGTCCAAAAACATGTAGAAAAGATATTGCCGCGTAATGAGATATCCATTACAAATTTTAATATATCTCCCAAAACAATGTATGACCGTGGTGATTGCGATTGAATTATTTTGCTGAACGAAACACGCATTGTGGAAAAAATTCCTGATGTTTGTTCAGAATATCATTTCGTCCCGGATTCGACTATCAACCAGCTTGCATAGAGCACTAATATTTACCCAATCAGAATGATTGGGGCAACTGTCACATTGGCAAGGAAATTTGGATCGCAACACATTCTCCATATAAAAGATGGAGAGTCGGACAATAACAAGGCAATGGTACCTCATTTCATATTCAGATTTGTCCTTTACTTTCGCATGTGCATGCATCTCATATAAGTTACAAAAATATTGCACTGTTCCATGTTGCAACTACAATTGTTCGATACGTATTCAGATTTGTTTTCATCAATGGAACAACAATTGCATAAAGGGCAGATTCCGCATATGTTGTTAAAAAATATAACAAAGAAGAGAGATGTTAGAGAAAGGATCTTTCGAACAACCCAGACAACATTTGTAACAGAGTTGCGAGCATATATAGTAGAGGATCTGAAGAAAATAGCTAGCTCTACAACTATTGTGCGTATACATCCACAAAATCATCCTTTCTTTGCTTATAGGAGTAGCCTTACACAAATTTCTGCACCTGTTTACTTTTTTTTTTTAAGGGGACGAGGGGGGGTGCAATTGTGTATTATATTGTTCAATGTATTAATTCCTATGCTCGCATTCCCAGGTTGAAGGTGTTTTAGTCACGAACAATGTGTACTCGACCCCCTTTGAACCTGTATGTGAAAAATGCAACTCCCCTGCTTCTGCCTCCGCTTTGATAAGTGATGATACGATTGATTGTTTGCGATGCGATGAAAAATGTCCATATATATATGGAAATTGCGTCAATTCTATTATTCGAATCGTGGGAAACAAAACCATGCATTATACGGTTAGGCAGTCTCTGTTACAAAATGTGCTTCCTAAGTTAGCAGAGTTGTTGTATGAAACTTATTTACAGAAAAAGGCAAGCAATGTGTACATGCTGTGGGAGCTTCGGATACATAGAAAATTCACCTTAAATGAGGACAATGCAATTTTTCATATCGACTGAAGAAGGTGAAAAAAAATAACTTTGGCAGGAAAGGAAAATACCTCATGTGTCTCTATAATATTTATTCAACATCTAGATGAATGTTCGTTGGACTTGGCTAGCTTGGATTGCAGGCGCATAAGATTAGCATGGCAACAAACCCCATATATCCCATGGCCCTAGTTATTTTCTACTGGCAACATATACCAGATGCAAGAGAAAACGAATGTGGCGACGTCTTTTCTTTGTATATCAAATTGTTTGGTGCAAAGGCCGATGGGTTCTGCTCTATGGAACCTTCTGGGAACTTGCTTGCGGCCTGTTTGAAGTTTAGTTGGTTCTTGGTTATGTGTTTTGTCTGTCAATTTGTATACTGCGGAACTCCAATTGTTATTTGGAGGATACAAAACAACATAATTGATTTTTTTAGCCAGCCTACCCAAAGATCTACCTGATAGTTTCTATGGCACTGTCACACAAATGTACTATGTGGCTTGTTTTAGCAGATTTCCTTGATCGATGAACTTGGTCAAATTATTGTTCTGGAATAATTTGAAATTAACGAATATATAGTGTGAAAAGTGCAATTGTGCTATCATATCAACAAGAGGCCCTTAAAATTCAAATTGGTCATTGTTTTGGCATTTTTGCTTATTCGATGAACTTGGTAAAATTAATGTCCTTGAATAATTTGAAATCAACGAATATATACTGTGTAGAGTGAAATTGTGCTATCATATGAACACGAGGCCCTTACAATTGAAATTGGTCCTTGTTATGATTGCGGTGATAGAATTTAAAAAAACTTTCTTTTGTTTCCTTCATTTTTTTAAAAATAAGCGATTTAACATCCTTAATAATTTAATGTAATTCACTTGTACAATATCAATATTTAATATTAATAATTTAGTATTTGAAAATAATGTTTTTAGATAAAGTTAGATAGGATGACCATCATTAAACAATTTCAATCTTGAACCTGCAAGTCGTGGAGTCTTGTCGATTTCTATTTTGTGGAACTCCGAGTGCTGTTTGGAGGACACAAAACAATAAAAGTGCAATGTTGAGTCAAGTAGCCCACAATTCCACCTCTCAATTTGTATATCATGGAAGTCTGGGTACTATTTATAGGACACAGAACAAAAAGACTCAATTTTCAGCCCGCCAGGCCGAGAACCCACGATCCGAAAAGTGCCTAAGTATGGAATGAGGGATCCACTTATGCTCTGTAAAATCTTATATCCATACTTTATCAAAGAACATGTTTACTATGTATTTCTTGTTTGTCAAAATACTTTTATATCACTCGCCCGACTAGATTGTACAAATTTTGTTGTCTAATTAAATTCTGCAATATAAATATTTAATATTAATAATTTACCTCAAGTCCATCTGTCAATCCGTATATCGCAGAACTCCGAGTGCTATTTGGAGGACATGAAACAATTAAAGTGAAATGTTGACCAACCAATGCGTAGGTCCGGTTTTCAATTTGTATATCGTGGAATTGTGGGTACTATTTGTAGAGCGCAGAACAATAGAGGCCCAATTTTCAGCCTGCCATCTCGAGAATCCCTGATCCAAAAAAGTGGCTAAATATGGAATTAATATGGAATCTCTACGGGACAATAAAAGTGAAATTTTGAGCCAATCAACCCGCAAGTCCGCCTGTCAATTTGTATATCGCGGAAGTCTGGGTGTTATTTGTAAGACACAGAACAATAGAGGTTCAATTTTCAGCTCGCTAGGCCAAGAACCCACGATCCAAAAAGTGCCTAAGTATGGAATGAGGGATCCGCATATGCTCTATAAAATCTCATGTTGAGTCAAGCAACCCGCAAGTACGCCTGGCAATTTGTATATTGCGGAAGTCTGGGTGCTATTTGTAGGACACAGAACAAAAAATGCTCAATTTTCAGCCCGCCAAGCCGAGAACCCGCGACCAAAAAAGTGCCTAAATATGGAATGAGGGATCCACATATGCTCTATAAAATCTCATGTCCATACTTTATAAAAGTACATGTTTACTATGTATTTCTTGTTTGTTGGAATACTTTTATATCACTCGCCCGACCAGATTGTACAAACTTACTCGTCTAATTAAATTCTGCAATATCAATATTTAATATTAATAATTTACTTGGAGTCCATCTGTCAATCTGTATATCGCGAAACTCTGAGTGCTATTTGGAGCACATAGAACAATGAAAGTGCAATGTTGACCAGCTAGCTTGCAGGTCTAGTTGTGAATTTGTATATCGTGGAATTGTGGGTGCTATTTGTAGAAGGTGGAACAATAGAGGCCCAATTTTCATCCCGCTAGCCCGAGAGGCCCCATCGAAAAAAATGACTAAATATGGAATTAATACAAAATCGCTACGAGATAATAAAAGTACAATGTTGAGCCAACCAGCTCACAAGTCCGCTTGTCAATTTGTGTATCACAAAAGTCTAGGTGCTATTTGTAGGACACAGAACAATAGAGGTTCAATTTTGAGCCCGCTAGGCCGAGAACCCATGATCCAAAAAGTGCCAAAGTATGGAATGAGGGATCCGCATATGCTCTATAAAATATCATGTCCATACTTTATAAAAATACATGTTTACTATGTATTTATCATTTGTCGGAAAACTTTTATATCACTTGCTCGACCAGCTTGTACAAACTTTGTCGTCTAATTAAATTCTGCAATATCGATATGTAATATTAATAATTTAGTGTTCAAAATAATGTTTTAGATATGTTAGATAGTTGATAGGGATTGCCATCTGTAAACAATGGAAAAATTGAACCCGCCAACCCTCGAGTCCATCTGTCAATCTGTATATAGCGGAACTCCGAGTGCTATTTGGAGAACACAGAACAATGAAATTGCAATGTTGAGCCAGGCAGCCCGCAGCTCTGCTTGTCAATTTGTATATTGCGGAATTGTGGGTGCTATTTGTAGAGCGTGGAACAATAGAGGTCCAATTTTTAGCCCGCCAGCCCGAGATCCCCCGATCCAAAAAAGTGGCTAAATCTGGAATAGAAGATTCATACATGATCTATAAAAATTTCATGTCCATAGTTTATAAGAGTACATACTTAGTATGTATTACTCATTTTTTAGAAAACTTGTAGGTGCGGAAGCTGGCATTCACGACTTCAAATTTCACTTACTTTTATATCACCAGGTTGATCGACTGCTTCCTTGTTTGATATTGTAATAAATGAATATAAACTGGCCCAAGTCCAATTGTGTTATGACATGAATACGAGTCCCTTAAAATTCAAATAGCTGACAAGTCTGCTTGTCAATTTGTATATCGTGGAAATGTGGGTGCTATTTGTTGGGCATGGAACAACAGAGGGCCAATTTTGAACCTGCCATCCAAATAGTGGCTAAGTATGGAATGAGGGATCCGTACATGCTCTATAAAATCTCATGTCCATAGTTTTGAGAAGCACATCTTTACTATGTACTACTCGTTTCCTCCGAATCCTGTTTAGAAGACAGGGAACAATAGAACTGTAATGTTGAGCGACCCAGTCCGTAGCTTCGACAGTCAATTTGTATATCACAGACTCTGGGTGCTATTTGTAGGATACATATCAATAGAGGCCCAACTTTGAGCCCGCCAGACCGAGAACCTGCAATCGAAAAAGTGGCCAAGTATGAAATGCAGGATCCATACAAACTCTATAAGAACCTCGTGTCAATACCCTGTAAGAGTTCATACTTAGGGATTCATGAGTTGAATTCCAATTGTGCTATTACATCAACAGGAGGCCCTTAAAATTGAAATAGTCCGCAAATGGGCTTGTCAATTTGTATATCGCAAAACTCTGGGTGCTATTTGTAGGGTAGGGAACAATGAAGCCTCACTTTTGAGTTGGCCAGCCCGTGAGTCCATTGGTAGTGTTATATAGTTCATAGGGATCGCCACCCATAATCACTCGCAAGGTTGGGCTCACTAGCCTTGCATTCCATCTGTGAATTTGTATATGGAGAAACTCCGACTGCTGTTTGAATGACACAAAACAATAGAAATGCAATTTTGTACGAAATGTTTGTGGCTTCCAGCCCTAGAGTCCGTCTGCCAATTTGTATATCGTGGAACTACGGGTACTGTTTGTATGAAAAGAAACAAAAGGAGTTCAATTTTGAGTGAGCCACCCCATAGGTTTGATGGCCAATTTGTATATCGCAAAATTCTGAATGCTATTTGTAGGCCGGGGAACAATGGATACCCAATTTAGAGCCCACCAGTCCGAGAACCCATGATCCAAAAAGTCGCTAAGTAGATATTTAGTGTGTATTACTAGTTTTTCTGAAAATTTCCAGTTCTCTTTTCTATTTGCTTTTCTTTGAAACGTGGGTTCCTACATAGGCAACTTTAACTTTGCATTTCCATTGTTCCGTTGCCTGCGACTAGCACCCAGACTTTCGTGATTTACAAATTTGCAGTTTTCATTAACACTCTGCAATATTTTAATGTTTAAAAAAAAGAAAGAGTTTCCAGGGAGTAATTACATATATATGTAAATATAATTTTTAAATATGATGTTTTTATTTTTATTTTATTTTTAAATATGATGTCTAAGAACATTATCAATATAGACTCGTATACTTTCGCTTTCTGTTTGGTTGGTCCTTTTAGAAATTTCATGACATACAAATTGACGACCGATATCTGTCACCGAGATGCAATATGACCATCGACCCTTCACGTCTCTTGGGTATATCTTCTGCTATTTTTATTTTGTAACACGCCAATCCCCTTTCCATACTTAGGTATTTCTTGGAATCGGTTTCACCATCACCACTGCCTTCGTACTTGTTTCTAGATGTGCAATAATTAAGCTTTAATGGTAGTAGTCATCCTGTAGGAACTGCTAACATTGTCATTAATGTCCAAAAATCCAGAGAAGATTTGTCATTACTATGAATTAAACTAATATTTGCGCACAAGTATGTTATTCTTTCCAAGTATTCATTTCAAAGACGATGCAATATTTTTTTTTTTTGCGCTGGCGGGTTGGTGCTTTTAAGAAATTTCTAATTCTTAATCTCTCTTTGTCGTCACCGCCACTTTCACACTTTTTCCTAATTGTGCAATTAGAGAGCTGTGATGGTGACAACTCATTCCGCATGAACCCTAGAGCTTGTCATTTATCAGTGAAAGGCTCGAGGAGATATTCCATTGATATGCATTAAACCATAATTTGCGGAGGGTTATATTATCCCTCCCCAATTTTCATTTCAAACATTGTCTCCATCAAACGAAAATTCTTAATAACTTGTGGCAGCATTTCTGTCCAGACACAGTAAACACATTGGGGCATAATGGACAGAGGTTCCACTATTCCAGGGCATATTCTTACTATTCATCTCCCTCCGCCCAGGAGCAAAAAAGGAGATGGTCCCTTGGTACACCGAGAGATATTGTTTAAGCCAAATAATTCCAAGGCAACCCTGCTTGCTCATAGAACCTACCCAGTTTCATTCATGGCTGTCGCAGAAGTTGATGTCATGAATTCTGAACTGAAAGAATATGATTTGATGGGCGATGATACGACAATGGATGATGGCAATGCAGAGAATCTTCCCATTCCTATGCCCAAATTGAAATCAACCATAACGGATGGAACTTCCTGGATCAGTGATGGCGGTCCTGACAACACCAAAAGGAGTTTCAGAAAAGAAACCGATGGTAAATGCAATAGCCACTTCGCAACACGAAAGTAGGAATTCCAGAGTTCCAAATTAGTTCATTCTGGGTGGAAGAGTTTCATTGTAAAGCAATGATATGTTGATGCTCCTAGAGATATATTTCAAGCCAAAACATTATTGATTGACATATTTGGGAATCAGGTCCAAAACTTTCGCTGCTGTAAGGCATTTTTCTACTAGTCATCTCCTTCTGCCCAGAAAGGACTAATTTGGCCCTCTGGAATTGTACATGCAACCTATGCTATTGAATTTTTTTGGACTATGCAGAGGCGGTTTCAGCTAAGGGATATTCCATTTTCCCTGCAATGTTTTTTGTCTTCTTCCTCATGAGAAGCTTATGAAAACAATCAATTTCAGCATAGGATGATTCATCAAGGAGAAAACTACAAGGATATTTCATACTGCGGATCCCATGCATTTGTTTGTCGCAAATACGTTCAATGTTTTGGCCCAAAGAACTGGGTCCAATTTCTAAGGATAGATGTACAATACTTAGTGTTTTTCTTATTTTTTTAAATTGATTTTCTATTAAGAAATATTTTCCTTCAACTCTTTGTTGTTGCTTCTTTTCTGGATTTAATGCATGTTCTCATTGGCATGGTTCAATGATCTCGTACTTCTTCAATATTGTGTTTACTTAGGTTATTTTTTTCTAAAATGGAACATCTAACAATTATATGACAATGCACTGTGTCAATCCACCAACCTTTTATGCAAACAAAAAATGGATTGCACAGTTTCAAACCAACGTTCAATTCTATTCATAATGCAGATAGAACATAGCAATAACAATGCACAATGTTGCAGCGAAATCATTATTCTTGTTTCTAGACATGAAATTATTAAGTTTTAATGCTAACAACCCATAATGAAAGAAGTTTAATACTTGAGTTAATATGTTGCAGTCATGGAAGAATGTATCAAGAACATAGTTACACCCAGACGTTCCAATAAAATCTAATCTTCAACAAAGCATTTGCTGACAATTAGTAGAAAATGAAGTTTAGTAGTTAACTTAATATGTTACAGTCATGGAAGAATGTATCAAGAACACTTTTACACGCACACGTTGCAATAAAATATAATTTTGAACAATGCATTTGCTGACAGTTAGTAGAAAATGATGGTTTTGCAACAATGAGGATTCTTTGAAACCAATTTGCGCTAACCAAAACTGCCTTTCGCCTTTCTATTTTCCCACTCTTTTATTCCCTCTAGTTTCTCTTCTTGGTTACTTAATCATTTTTTTCCTGAAAATGCCTTGCTGCGCAACTTGGTGAATTGACATGTTTCCAACGACCGCTTCCCCTTTCTTTAAATTGACCCTCTATTGTTCCGTGTCCTACAACTGGAACCCAGAGTTATGTGATATACAAATTGATAGGCGGAATTGTGCGCTAAGTGGGTCGACATTTCACTTCTACTTTTCCATGACCTCCAAATAGCATTTGGAGCTCCACAATATACAAATTGACAGAAGGTCTCCAAGGCTAGCGGGCTCAAGATTGCCTTTCTTTACGGATGGAAAAGTGCTAAAATGAGCCATACCACATTTGTAGCACATAATCTATATTAAAGGGAAAGGTAATTCCTCTATAGTTTCGTGTCCTGCAAACAACACCCACAGTTCCACACCATACAAATTGACAACTGGACTTGCCCTCTTCCGTGGTATACATTTTTCACTGAAAACTTCCAAGAAATACAATTTAACTGTTGGGTCCTCGCATATTTTGTGGAACTATTGTCACCCCATTTTCAAGCCCGTCTATCCGCTTTCCATACTTTGCCATTTCTTTAAATTTATTTGGCGGATCATTGGTTTGGCAGGTTGAAGAAATATTTAGTTCGTAGTCGTTGTTTCCTATGCCTGCGCCCCTTTGCAATTAGCAGTTGCCAATTATATATAAGATCTTATTGCTACGCATGTAACTAGAAATTTCTCTATTCCATACTTAGCCACTTTGCCATAATTCCGCAAATATACAAATCGACTGCTGAATTGCCCCATCATGATCTCTTCCGTTTTACACAATTTGCACTAAAAAAATCTGATACATGAAATTTGACCGTGCAACACTTGACTGTCCTAAGTATCCCCGCAATTCTTTTTGAATCTCGTCCGACCGCTTTTCATTGCTTTCCATTCTTTCCTTTCTCTCTGCCGTCTCCGTCACCTTCGCACTTGTTTATAATAAAAGAAAAAAAAAAGTTATATATATATATATACACACACACACACATACATATCTTGTTTTTAAATATGGAATTAATGGCATTTAATTCTAATAGGTCATCATGTAGAAACCGTATAAATTGTCATTGATGGATGAAAGGCTTGAGGAGATCTCGTATTGATGCGCATTAAACCAAAATTTACATGGGGATTATACTATCCCTTCCGAGTGTGGATTTCAAAATCATGAAATCCCATTCGCATGTCGTGGCCTTCACACGTTCACGAAACCTCCATTCCTTAATTTCTCTTTGCCGTACCCACCACCTTCTCATTTCTAAATATGCAATAAACAAGCTTTACTGCTAACAGTTCATCATGCACCACCCATACAGATTGTCATTACTCAACGAAAGGCTCGAGGAGCTTTCTCATTCATAATAATTTAACCAAGATTTAGCAAAGAGTTACATTATCGGCTCTAATTGTTCATTTAAACTATCATCTGCAACAAACCAACGTTCTCATAAACCTATGGCATCAACTCGACAACAGTTCTGTGGAGATACACTCAACATCTTCGGGCGCGAGGACCAGAATTTCCAGTGGTCCAGGGCATATTCTTATTACTCAAACTCTATTGCAGAGAACCAAATAATTTGGACCTTCGAGATTGCTCATGTAGGCTGTGTCCCTAAGGTTTTTGACTGTAAGGACTTGGTCTCTTGGTGCGCCGATAAATTTATTTCAGAGAAAAGAATTATTCCACTACGGGACTGCTCTTCTGTTTCTTTGTCACCTCAGGTCTTTTTCCAGATGCTAAAATTGCTGCATCCAACATTGACGTTCAAAGTAGAAGATTGCAAATAGTTCCTAGCAAAGCATAATAACGGATTGTACCTCTTGCCCCATTTTTTTGAAAACCCGCTTCTAGTTCTTGAAGATATTACAAGCATGTAGGTTAGTTCATTTAGAAATCCATTTCGTGAAATTGCTTGGCTGTTTACAAGAATAACCGGACATGAGTCCACAACAATTGTTTCCCACATGGCTCTTTATATTTTGTATTTCACAGTCAACGAACAAGACATTTTTGATTGGGGTAGGTTAATTTCCCATGAAATCTGTTCCCAATTGTCAAGTTACAAAAGGGAAAATAAATTTTACATGTCATCCTATTTAGTTTTTGCAATAGCGCATTCGTATCGGTTTTCACAACTGTCTCTGTCCAACAATGTCAACTGCGAATTGCACCCAGTAATGTTTTGGTACCAGGTCTTGTGGAAGCACAAGGATTACCACTATTTTTATGAGGTTTTTAATGGCTTCCTGTCTGTTTTCAAAGTTTTGTTGTCAGGAGAAGATACTCCCCGCATATCTGAACATGCAACTAGTTTTTTGGACAAGAAGGGGACACTCGAACTTTTGGATAATTACACTGTGATAAGAATTTTTGGCTCCACGGAACAACCTACTCTCCTTCCATGTCACATTACGGATATAATGTTTGTTGCAGAAGTAGAATGTCAATACAACTATTGGTTCCATCTATTCCAAAAGAAGAAAAAAATACAATTCATTCCTCTACCTTGGAAAGTAGGGGAGTTCTTGTTGAAAAACGTCAACACAATTGACAATTTCGTAGCACATTCTAGCATCTCCAACCTGAGATATGCTGAAATCATAAGAGGGTTCGACCCCTATAATATTTTTCGACAACATTTACAAACACTTGGCCTCGGCGATTATTTTTTAAATAAACACCTACCCAAAAACATAGACAGTGGCGACAACAGTCCTGCCTTTGACGCTGACGACATGGACACAGTGCAAAGCTGCACTAAATTGTACACACAACAGGGGAAAGACTCCAGTGATAAGAGTGTTCAATCCACAAATATGACTCCAAAAAGTATGACATCCCGAAGCATCGCTCCAATGGCCCACCATAACAACAAAGAAACTCAGAGTTCTTCAAACGGAGGAGAAGATAACGACCCTCCTCATTCTAAAATTGATAGTTCTCACAAGCTTCCAGTAGAGAAGAAGAGAATTCTTTTTTGGGGCAGGCTAAAGAGCCAAAAATTCAGAGTGAGAACATGGAACTTGACACTGATCTGGATAGCATGATTCACTTCCTTGATCAAATCAAAGACGCCATCCACCATAGCCATCCAATGGAAATATTCGTCACCGAAAATTTTGACGAAGATGAATCCTTCATGTTCCAGAGCACTGTTTTTGATAGCTAGTCCAAAAAATTGATAATTGAGAAAAAAAATGTTAAAAGTAAGAAAGACAAATCTCATTCAGAGGTTCACTTTGCCAACATGCGGCCGTCCCAAATCTGTCAAATTCACACCATGAGTGGAGAAGCACTTCATGATTCCATTGGAAACATGGAGACCGAGAATGCCAGACTGAAGAACCGGGTCAAGGAATTGGAAGATGCTTTCATTCCTATGCCATTGCTTGTCAATCCTTTGGAAATAGCCATGCCTGTCACCCTTGCACCCAATGTAAAATCATCCTCCACCCTCCTCGCATCCTGTAAAGGATATGTGAAGAATAATATCAAAAAAAGAATGGAACTGGTTACTGAGGTGAGGAAAAGATCACAAACCATCACTTCCCTTGAAACCAGGGCACATAGTTTTCTTGAGCTTTTGCAAGCTGATTTAAAAGATGAAGAAAATTTATTTTTAAAAATGGTCATTCCTTTTGGCAAGATTGTCAACAATATGACATAAACAAAAAGAAGAGAAGAAGATATTTCATCCAAAAACTGGATTGGTCAATTGAATGCATGTTGGAAAGAAAAAGTGAAGAACCTGCATCTCATTGTTTAGTCATGCGAACAAGCCATATCGAAGAAAGATAAATTATTCATTAGGATATAAAATATAGACTTAGCCACGAAAACCAACGACTTCCAAGACCACAACTTAATCGCAAACTCCTTTCCCTTAACCATGCAAGAGTTTGATAAACAGGTTGCTATGTTTAATGCCTTGTCTTTGGAAAAGTTTTACAACATTCTTCAATTTGATCAAGTTCACGTCCATCACTGGCTAGTCAAATATGCAGTATAGAATGGGAAAATTCATCAGCCTCTCTGTAATCTTTCTATTGACTTCCGGGAATTATAAAACAATATTTTCAACATAAAAATCCAGAATGAGATCAATGTCACCCCAATGAGAAGCTACATTGAATAATGGCTCGAAAGGAAATTGAAACAGGCCACCGACGAAAGGCAACATGCAGTTGCCATCATTCCAGCAGCCGTTGAGGACATCCTTGAAACCCCAGTCGTTGATGACATCAATGAAACGACAACCAAAAGAAAATAACCAAAGGGCTCAGATGTACCCTCACTGTAAGTTTATTGATCACATCCTGCTTTGTTTATCAACCCACTTATTCCAGTTTCTTAAATAGAGATGTATAGGCAAACACTTATACCTTTCCATTTATTATTTTTTGCAGGTATTGCACTCTATCTTCTTTCCACAATCCTGTTTCTTGTACATATTTGTGTAATGGTCTGTGGGAGCCCCAATCCCAGTCTACATGAAAAACACATTGAAATTTCGGTTTATATGTAACAAACTTTAATTTCTTTGTATATTTCAAAATTTCCAGTAGTATGTAACAAACTTTTATTTTTGGACATATTTCAAATAAAAATGCATTTAATTTTTTATATGTTACAGACTTTATTATTATCTTTCACCATTCTGTATCACAAATGCATTTAATTTTTAATATGTTACATATTTTTATTTTATCTTTCACCACTCTGTATGACAATTGCATTTAATTTTTTATATGTTACAAACTTTTATTTTTTTTATATATTTCAAAATAAATGGTTCTCTACAATGCAAGCATCATTTACTTATACCCCATGTTCACAAATGCATTTAAATTTTTAGATTTCTTCTCCTTTTAATTTAATATCTTCATATATTTTTATCTTTCACTAGTCCATATGGAAAATGCGTTTAAATTTCCAAATTTATTCTTCCACTGTCCACAAATTTGTAGTTTGTTATATACTTTCAAAAAATAGATTGTTCTCTCCTTGCTAGGCGTCATTTACTTTTTCCCCATGTTTCGTGATATATATGTTGCACACAACATCTCCGTGATATACATTTTTCACTGAACACTTCATTTCATTTACATTTCAACCCCATTTTCCACATTTTACTTTCTAACCTCGTTGGCAGGGACTACGTTGCCAGGCAACCTTGTTTATATTTACATATTTATATATATATTTATGTTTGTTATAGATTATTTCGAGTTAATTATCTTTCAACCTTGGAAACTTTCACAAAAATAAAAAGTTTCTACTTGTCTTCTTATTTGATTTTCGTTGTGATTTACTGCCACGTGTTCAAGGACCTACCCATGGAAAAAAAATGTGAACTATAAAAATGAACCTGTACAAGTGTGGTACCCTGTACTTTGGAAGCAAAAATTTGCATACAATTTTTATGATTTTGTTTCTTCTTTCAAAAGATTAATTTATGGTCCTAATACATCAAGGTTGTCGTTGGAGGTCACATCCTTCCTAGTCGGAAAAGAAAGGTATGCAGCTACAAATGATTTTAGTATCATCAAACTTTATTGTTCACATGAAAAACCTTCACTTATACCCTTTTATGTCTCTGACAGATTGTTCATAGTTGAAGTATGCAAACAATACACGTTTTGGGCTCACCTTTTTAATGAAAAAAGAAAAAAATAGTTTATCCCCTTACCATGGAAGATTGGGGAAATTGCTGTGAATTTTTTTTCCTATTTAGATTTATTTAAACTCATTTAGATTAGGTACTCATTTTGATTTATTTAACCTCAAGAGAGGTTATGAGATCAATGGTTTCGACACTAATCAACTATTCATGACCCATATGGCATCAGTAGGATACAACATGACGTTTGCCAAGACAATTTTATTCGGAGAAGGAGAAGATGACAATCAAAATATTCAAGGATTGTCTGTTGAAAAAGGGCAAGATGATATTGAGATTTTAGTCAGTACTAATGACCATCACAAACAAAAATGACGGGTTACAAATGAAAAAATTTCTCGGTCCCCAAACATTTCCCAAAAAAGCGGCTCAACCAAACAAAAGCCACAAAATCTAGTCCAAGAATAGGAGAAGTTTTCAATTGACAATTTTGATGATGGAGGACACCAAAAACCTGCGAAGGGAAATCTTGATAAGTCACACACACTCCCAATTTCTAGTAAAAGAAAAAGAGATACAAACAAAGAGGGGGAAGATGAAGTACCTGAAAATGAAATTGGTCTAGAAGATATGGAGCTTGACATGAATGTTGAAGAGATATAGGTTGAAGGTGAGGAGTAGAGACTACCTGAGAGCATAAGAGCCACAAAATATTTGGCTACCCAAGAGATGATTATATTTGAAGATTCCCTTACCCTACATTGTGTTCTCAATATAAATTCAAGAAAATTAATCATTGAAAAAGTAAATTCAAAGAATCAAAAAATTCATGAGAAGTAGAATTCAAAACTTGATTTTGAGGGGGTTCCACCCTCTAAAGTCATAGAATTCCATGAGACCACAGGGGAAGCCTTGAAATATTCAATTGAAGATTTAGAAAATGAAAATGCAATTTTGAAGGAAAAAGTAAGAGAATTAGAAAGTGACTTGATCCCACAACCTTTGTTTTCTAGTTCCATCATAACTATACACCCACTGAATACTTTGGAAGATAGACTAGAGTCGAGCTCGAGATTGAAAGGAATGTCGAGTTTATTAGCTTCCATAAGGAAATATGTTGGTGACAACATCCAAAAAACAATATCTTTAATTCTTGAAACTTGGGAGTTGGAAACTATCTTAGTCTCTTTGGGTTCAAGGATCACACACTTCAGGAAATATCTTCGAGTGGACTTGGAAAATGATGAATAATTCTATAAAGGAGTTGTCACTACTTTCATCACAAGCATTTCAATCCTTAGTGAATCTCGACAAAAGGAGGAGGATTTGCCTTCAACATTCCGTATAAAGAAATTAAAAGCATGTTGGGTTAAGAGAATTAAATATTTAAGAGAAATGTTAAAAAAGACATGAATTATTCTTAAATTTAGTTGAGTTAAAATTAGCTGGGAAACTGAAGACATAGAGGACCCACATTTAATCATGAACTCAATACTTCTATCCAAAGAAAAAATGAAAGAAAAGATAGACTCCCTAAAAATCTCATTGATATAAAGGTTTAACGACTTGAATAAATAATCGGAGACAAAAGTAGAGGGTTGGCTTGTTCATTATTTAAACAAGAATGATGGTATCAAAGATACCCTCCACCAACAAACAATTGAATTCAAATATCTTGAAAAATAATTATTTGATATCAAAGTTAGACACGAGATAACAGTTTCATCCATGAGAGAATACATTGAAAATGGGTTAAAGAATGCTTTAGTCAAAATAACATAATCAGATCAGGAAAAAGCAGTTACAACCGGTCAGGCAATTCCAACCAAAGAAATTATAAAAGACATTACAACTAACAAATGAGGCATTGAAATAATCCATCACCATAAGTCAAATGGTCATTTTCATAATTTATCATCCTCCCTACTCATTTAGAAATCATCCAATTCATGTATTTTCATTCAATGAAGCTGATGGATGGTTTCTAATTGTTTCTCTCTTTTATTCTAGGTCCAACTCTTCCTTTTAAAGGTCCACAGGAGCCCAATCCCATTCATTTGGAAAAACACCTTTTATTTTATTGAACACTTTATATTTCATTGTCAAACCAAACATTTATTTTTGAGTTCCCCAAAGAACTATTTTGGGGCATATCTCTAAGGATTTCTTAGACTTTGAGATTTTGAGTATGATATTTTTGGAGTGTGCTCATCATAATAATTTTCAGTTTTAAATGCAATACTCATCTAAAATTCTCTTCATAGTGGCCTTATATATTTTTTGTCTTATGATATGACCAATATTTCCAATATTGTGATGGAATGATAATATTATATGTTATTTCCTTTATTTTCATATAATTTTTTACGATGGAAGAAAATGTGGGAAACCCCCAAGTACGCCCCCACATTTTTTGGATGGTAAACATAGTAAACCGTTGGCCCGATTACGGGCCTAACCTGATGGGGACATCAAGTGAGGCTCACCAATCTCATAAAATATCAACAACTGGATGAGGATTCAACCTCGAGACCTCATTCATAGTAACCACAACACTCAACCACTCGAGCTAACCCACAAGACTTTTATTTTTGTATAATATCTTAAAGATATTACATTTCTTTCTTGGACAAGTTCCTAGTGCCTTTCTCAAGAACATTCCTTTTTGTGATTATACTCTTTTTTAAAAATTTATTTTCATAATTTTAGTAATATAATTACAGAGGAGCACCACCTCTTAAAAAACACAAGAAGATTTATCCTCGTGATATTGTTGTTGAAATCTTGAACAATTTCAATCTTCGACATTCATCTATGCCACTCATGAATATGATCTATGGTATATTAGTAGTGGTTTGACGAAAGTTGGTAAGAATTTCAATTTCTATATCATGGCGAACTAAAAGCTAAAAAAATGTTAAAAACACTTTGGCAATGTAATGTCCCCACTTTGGGACATCATCACAGGGCAGAGATTTATGATGACCAGAGTAGCCAGATGGGTGCTAGAGCGAGTACAGGCGTATTTGAGAGGCATTGTGGGGTCCATATTGCATTGATGATCATATTCCATCATTATGAGCCATTCCGCATAGGTTGGATTTGGTTTCATTACATTCCGACGATTTCCATGATTTTGACTATTTTGAGCTATAAGTCAATGGAATTCACTAAAGAGGTCATTTTGGGCACATTACTTGGAGGAACCTCTCAGTGTAATAGCTCATTGGAATCGGAAGGAGAAACACTACAGAATGGGATGGCTAGAAGTGACTTTCAGTGGCCAGGGAAGCCACAATGAGAGATAAGGAGCTTTTCAAAGGTAAAAAGGTTAATTAATTAATTAAAGTGATTTAATTAATTAATTAAATATTACTAAAATGAAAGTCACTTTGGAGGGACAAGGTGAGCCAAAAAGTATAAAGGAAAGGCAAGGGCCTCTTCTCAATCATTCATGTATGATCTTATTTTGATTTCTAGCTTCTAGCTAGTGAGCCCAATATTGGGGGTTTTGAGGGTTTTGACATAACAAACCCTACAGGACGATTCGGTGGTGAAATATTCCACCTATCTTGTCCCAAGCTTGGTCTCGGAGATGCAATACTCTCCCACACCATTCTAGTTCCATATTTACTCGGTTGCAGGAGGATTCTACATCAGTTTCATGTGCAGATAGAGAGAGGGCGCACCAGTTGAGGGATTTCAGCAAGAGGGGTGCACCATCTTTGGAGAGAGATTTGTTGTAGGAGAATGGCAGGGCCGTTGAGGATTCTATCACTTGGGTTTTCATTGCAGGGCCTTGGACATCAGATCTAGTGCTTTCTGAGATAGTTTTATGGCTCAGATTATTTCTTGAGCAGTGGGGCGAATTGAAGAGAAGGAGGGCATTTTTGAGATCCAGATCTAGTCCGTTTGGAGGGGTTACACTTTAGATTTGACCCTGAGACTTTACCTAGTGACTTGCAGTGTCTCGATCTATATTTCTGGAGAGTTTCAGAGCATTTGGAGGCCTCCTTCAGTAGTGGTGAATTATCTAGGGTTTCAGTCATCCAGTGGGGCACACCATTCAGTGGGGGATTTCAGATGTACAGAGATTGAGAGGGATCCTGGAGATTCGGTCACCTGGGTTGTTCTTACCATCACCCGATCTATCAGTTGGCATATTTATTAGGGTGATTTGACACTTTTGGAAGCAGAGCCAAATTATCTAGGGTTTCAATCATCCAGTGGGGCGCACCATTCAGTGGGGGATTTCAGATCTATAGAGATTGAGAGGGATCTTGGAGATTCGGTCACCTGGGTTGTTCTTACCATCACCCGATCTACCAGTTGGCATATTTATTAGGATGATTGGACACTTTTGGCAGCAAGG
>JASDQU010101870.1:88548-156229 GCA_032191745.1 Picea mariana
GCTTTATGGCTCCTCTCTGCACCATGTCATGGATGTAATGATATCGGATCTCTATGTGCTTCGACTTGTCATGAAATACAAGATTCTTTGTCATCTTTATGCAGCTCTGGTTTTCATATAGGATCGTGGTTGCTTCCATCTCTTGGTCAAATGGATTGGTCAACAACTTTCAAAGCCATATAGCTTCGTAGCTGGCAGAATACACAACAATGTATTATGCTTCCATTGTACTGAGAGAAATGATGGATTGCTTCATACTCTACCATGAGATCATGGTTGATACCAAATTGAAACAACATCATGAAGTGATATTTCTATCAGAGACACTTCCAACCCAATATGAATTAGTGTATCCACTCGATGTGAAATCATGATCTCCATTATAACTGAGACCACAATCTAAGGTACCTCATCACATGTTTTGCAGCAACTAGGTGAAAATGTCTAGGTTTTACCAGAAGCTGACTCAAGGTGTTCATGGAAAAACAGATATCTGGTCTGGTGTTTTTCAGGTACATCAATGATCCAATGATCTATCTATACAACGTGGCATCAATCAATTCTGATGAAGTGTCAACCAGTAGCTTCAACTTCATTTCCATGGGCGTATTCATGGACTTGCACTCTAACATG
The DNA here is from genome assembly GCA_032191745.1 of Picea mariana. Lineage (NCBI taxonomy): Eukaryota > Viridiplantae > Streptophyta > Pinopsida > Pinales > Pinaceae > Picea > Picea mariana. The sequence goes on from JASDQU010101870.1 coordinate 89,182, forward strand.
TCGCATCTCTTTAGGATTTCGACTGCATACTTCCCTTGGTTAAGGAAGATCCTCTCTGGACTCTTCCATAGCTCAAGACCTAAGAAATAATGCATTAGGCCAAGGTATTTCATCTCAAATTCTGAAGTGATCTTCTTTTTACATTCGGTGATGAGCTTTTCCTCTCTAGTTAAGAATAAGTCATCCACATAGAACAAAAATATTACCAGCTCATCATTCATAACCTTGAAGTAGAGGTTAGAATCTACTTTACTCTTGGTAAAGCCTAAGCTCATTAGAAAACTCTCTATCCTTCCATACCAAGCTCTAAGAGCTTGCTTCAATCCGTACAAAGCCTTCTTCAACTTGCAGACATGAGACTTCCCGTCTTCAACTTAAAATCCTTGAGGTTTCTCTATATACACTTCTTATTCGATGACACCATTTAGGAAAGCTGTCTTTACGTCCATCTAGTGTAAGTTCCACTTCATCTTAGATGCAAGGGCTATGATGGTTCTGATTGAAGTGTATCTGGCTACATGAGCGAATGTCTCTTCATAGTCAATGCCTTCCTTTTGAGAACATCCACGTGCGACAAATATTTCTTTATGCTTCTCAATACTTCCATCGACAACATGTTTTATTTTGAAGATCCATTTGGAAGATACCACATTCTTTCTCTTTGGTCTAGGAACTATTTCCCATACATCGTTCTTTATTATGGATTGGTATTCTTCTGTCATGGCATCTGACCATTCTTTCTTCTGAATGGCTTCTTCAAAGAAGATCACACATCAAATCCATATAGCTGGAGAATGGCTTAGGTCTCTTCACCTATCTCGTGGTTCCTTCGGGAACACCATACTTCTCTCCATCTTGAATAATATCCCTAGCCCAAGAAAGATTTCTCTTCTGGGAGATCGTCTTCTGAGGAGGTTCTTGAAATTCTACTATGTTATGATCTTCTAGAATTTCCTCATCAGGCAAAGTTACGACTTCCATTACTGGTTCTGCAACTCTGGGAACCTCCCTCACTAATTCTATAGTTCTGGGAGCTACAAGTTCCTCTTCATATACTTATTCAAGCTGTCATCTTCTTGATTTATTGAGCGTTGCATCTTCATCAAAGGTCACATCCCTGCTGATCTCTTACAGGGTATACTTGGTGTTGCATACCAAGTCTAAATATGAAAGATTGATTCAAGCTTCAAACGAGGTCTACTACCTGTTCTAATGTTCGGTCATATTTGGAGCCTTCTGCTCCTTTCAATCAATCTTCATATGAGATACTTTGAATCTCAAGAGATAGCTTCTTCTTCATCTTCTTTGGTGCATGAGTGTATATGGTCATGTACATAGTCTGCTTCATGTCTCATATAATATGTTGCCTTATGCAACCTTCACTATAGCTTTCTCAGGGTTATCACCTGTGACTTGAAACAAGGTCAACAAAACAACAAGCTAGAATAATATTCTTTTGATAATAATAGATAAAGAAATAGCACGAATAATCATCACATTAGATCCTTTAGAGCTATCATTCATGTATTTTATAAAGCAACGATAAAAAATAAGAGATACACTACGAAATGAGGTCAACACTCTTATAGTTTTGTGATCAAACATTCCTCCATGGCAACCTGGAACTAACACATGCGGTTTCTCCTAGAGGAGGTGTTAGTTGTATCAAGCAAATGATTACATTAAGTATTTACTTCTATATGCTCACTTGCTACCAAGTATAATACTTTACAAAAACTGCTATCTCAACTATAGTGGTTACTTGTAAAGGGTTAGTCATCAATTTGTCATGTGCACCTTTGAATCTTATCAACTTGATTAATCAAACCTGGAGACTTGTCCTCAAGAATGAGTGTGCATTCTTTTCTTCCAAGTCTCCTTCACTCAAGATGACGAGTGATTTCTTCAACCTGTCTTCTGTATTAAGAAAATATGCTATCTTGAAAGAAGGTTGGGTTAGAGGATAAACTCTATGATCTCAACTTTTAATCCATCTAATACCTTGACTCATATTTTGACCAAAGGTTAGAATGATGGTCATAGCTACAACATGCAACACTGATCAAAATAATGTCATAACAAATAGATGCATATCAGAATAATCACACTTGGGTTGCATCATTCCTCTGAATGTGTTGGATCTTGAGATCCTTCTGGATCTATGGAAAGAGATCCCTTCTCCTGCAAATACCCTTTAAAGCTTAACCGTTTAAACATGTGTGAGTACATACCTCTGACGACATTTGTAGGTAGAGGCACGATCTGGTAGTAGTGGTAATTATCACCAACTCTTAAGAACTTCAAGGGTGACTGCAACTTGTACTACGAATGCAACTGCAACTAATACTACAACTACAATTGATACTACAACTAGTTCTGAGACTGCAATTGCAATTGCAACTTAGAGTTTTATGAGGAAACCCTAATTTTTCAAACTTCAAATTTTGAAATTCTGATCCAGGGGATAGATGCACTGAGCTGAGGCGAATAAGATGGTGCAGTTATATTTATGAAAATCCAACTTTTACCCCCTCAAACTTGACCAACAGATTTCTAGACTGGTGCTTCTGGTTTTCTATTACTTCTGGTACTTTGGTTTTCTGGTACTTTGTGAAAACTAGGGTTTCACTTTTCAGAAGATGTAGCCATTGAAAAGTTGCACTGAGGACGCCAAAGTGATCCTTGAGTAAGGGTGCACTTTTCTAGATGGTTTTTGGGATGAAATACTTCTTCAATAAAAATCCCTAATTTTCATGTACGACAACAATGACATTTTTCACTTTCTCTTGTGAAAGATGCTCTCTTCAGCTTATCTATGATACCATGTTAAGGTTTAAGATATTATTACAATTCTTTGCATTTCACTAGATAACAATAGCATAAAATAGGATCACTGAGAAACACACAATCACAAGAGACACATCATTTATCCTGGGAAACCCTCATGGGGGAGAAAACCCAACAAAACTTCCTTATTATAGATAGCCAATACAATGCCAAGAGATAACTCAAAAAAATACAAAAAGTCCTGTCCCAATAATGCGCCCCTCTCTATCTCTCTCTCTCTCTCCTCCAATTGCAGCTCCAAAACTTGCCCCTCAATGAACAAGTGAGTGTGTGTCTAAGTGAGGTACTAGCCTCCTTATTTATACAATTCTGGCACATGTGGAAGTGTCTCTTCAATGGCAGGGCCAACTTCTTTTTCTAGGTGGTTATAACCACCTTTAATATATTCTGGGGCTGAATTCTTATTCTGCTTATTAAAATTATGTTTTGACCAATCCGCAAAAGGGATTTGGTCTTTTACAATAACCGACATGATCAATCTACAATAGGAGATTGATTTAATGAATAATACCACAATAATAATTAGAATACACTTTGCAGTTACATTATTTCAACACAACCATCCAGGCATCATGCTCCAACTCAGGTTTCACTGTGTGCGAAATGTAATTCTCTATCTGCACACACAAATCCCCAACCTCTTGATACACACAGGCTACAATCTTGTGCACCTGACCATTCAATCCTCTTCTTGCAATACTCATAACCAATTTTACTAGATTATCTTAGCATGCAAGGCTATCATCCACTGACATACTCATGCACAACTACAAATGCAGGCTATAAGCATATTAATTACAAATGCAAGTAGCATTAAAAAAATTAACAACAAATACTTATATGCAAAAAAATACAAGAATTTAACCCAATGTGAAACATAGTTAAACAAGCACACAGTAAACAAGACAAACACATAAAGAAAAATTATCTTTTATAAAAGTCACCAATTGTGGCCTTGACTTAGACGTTCCTCCCTATGATAGACACTATTGCTCATAAGATTTCAACAATAGGTCACCCCCGAGATGGGACTCAACTCCACTAGAGTAAAAGACTTCTAGAGACACCCTAAGGTATGACTCTCAACAAAATTGCTCAATACTGGGTGCCCACTGCTGCAACTATCCCATACCATAGTCCCTCATTCCCCATGCATGTATCACACCCAAGTAAGTGTGTCTCTTCTTTTCTCGATAGTCCTTTAGCTACCCCACTTCCCTTCCCAGGGTTACCAACAACAAGCCAGACAAGAAGTCTCTGAGCCCTACGAATAATGCTCAACGCACTAGGGTACAACTCACAACAATACTCTCACCGAGAGAGAATGATTATGGGTCTGAAAACTAATCCACAACAACCAGTGTCTCACCTAGAGATACTGCTCATGGTCTGTCAACCCGTCTCCTCAATAGTAAACTCAGATTATATCCCACAACTCCTTACAATATTCTCTAAGCAGATAAGGTAATAATCAGTTTTTTCATATAGTCCAACCCCCTTATTCTCATGAGAGATTTCCACATGAATAATAATGAAATAATAATCATAATCCTCTCCAAAATACACTAAGTCCAACAATATAGATTGCATGTCTTCCACTTGACACTTGTCACCTTCAGAAGTAGCTTTAAGCCACTTGGTGACACGGTCCTTACCCTCCAGAACTTAGGATAAAACATATCCTCATTACAATTTTCTGGAAATATTATTGAAATATTCCCTAAGACTTACGACTCACCTGCTTTTCCCTTTTTTAGTGGAGTCACCCCCTCATCTCTTTTGTTCTGCGTTAGTCAACGTGTAGCGATGCAATATTATATTAATATTCATGATTATAATTACATGGATATGTGTAGTGGACTATCTTCTTGCAGGCTCACCAACCTCATAATCACACCGAATCTATAGCCTCCATACACATCCATTCATTCTTGCACACTAAACCAAGTGCGTGCAACATAGTGCCATGTGCGCACTTACCCAAGTGAGCACAACACACAAAACATTGTACACCCTATCCTTATAATAATTCTTTGTGCACTTTCTTAGATGCACGCAACAACAAAATCCAGGTGTCAATGGGTTACTAGCCTATATATACATTACATAAACTATTAGCATCAATGACTCACCAGCTTATATGTACAATTACAAAGGGTCTCGGATCGGGGACATTACAATCCCCTCCCCCTTAATTATGCACCGTCCTTAGTGCATAATGTACACATGAACATGCAAAATTAAAAAAATCTTCAAAAATATGAGGATACTCTGCTCGCATAGCATCCTCGTGGTCCTAGGTTGCATCCTTAGGATCGTACCATATCCATTGGACCTTTACCAACTCCATGTCTCATTTATGTGACTGCTTGATTTTTTGATCCATGCAAACCGTTCGCACCTGAAATGTGCCTTCTAGATCCACCCGAATCACATTCCAATCAATGAAATTATTATCATCTGGTATGTAGTTCTTAAGAATTGACACATGGAAAACATTATGAATACACAAGGATGCAGGAAATGCAAGCATATAAGTGACATGACCAATCCTTTCAAGGATTTCAAATGGCCCACAATAGTGTGTTGCTAACTTAGAACACTTTCCCAACTTCAAGGAACTACGATTGGCCTTCACTTTCAGAAACACGTGATCACTGACTCCAAATTCTTCGTGGGTTCTGCCTTCATCTGCACAAATTTTCTTCTCATCTTGGGCAACCTTTAAATTATGCCCGATCTTTACCATCTTCTCCTTCATTTCCCAGAGAAAATCTAGCCCAACTACTGCACGGTCTGTTGGGTTGTTCCAACTCACTGGCGTGTTGCACTTTCTACCATAAAGTGCCTCAAATGGGCTCATCTTTAAAGTTTCTTGATACCCATTGTTGTAAGTAAACTCTACCAAATGAAGGTATTCTTCCTATTTCAATGGATTATCCATCATGTACATCCTCAACATGTCTTCAATCACCCAATTTTTCCTCTCGATTTGACCATCTAACTCAAGATGATATGTTGTGCTGAAATTCAGACTTGTTCCAAATCCCTTGAATAACCCTTTCCAAAATTTCGAGGTGAACTTGGAATCTCTATTAGACACAATTGTCTTAGGAACACCATGAAACTTACAAACTTTGCACATATATATCTCAACAATGTTGGTTTTCTTGTGTGCTGACTTCACTGGAATAAAAAGGGAAAATTTAGTAAGCTTTGACACTATCACCATAATAGAATCATGTTGCTTAGAAGTCCTAGGAAACTTAGTTATGAAATCCATCATCACAACTTCCCACTTCCACTCAGGAATGGGCAAAGGTTGTAGTAAACCAACTAGATGTCTGTGCTCATCCTTGAACTTCTGACATTGGAGACATCTCATGATAAAATCCACAACTTCTTATTTCATACATTGCCAAAAGTACTTCTTCTTAATCGGGGAAACGGTCTTCTGGTAACCTGGATGTCCAACATAAGGAACCTTATGCATCTTTGATAAAATCAGGTTCTTCAACTCTTGATCATTCGACACATAGAATCTACATATATACATGAGGATCCCATCCTCTCTTAACTCATAACCTTCAAACTTTGGCTGTGACATACCTTGGAGTAAAGTCACACTTATATCCATATAGCGCAGATCTGATTTGGAAACTTTCAAAATTCTATCAAACAAATCCAGCTAGTACATGCTAATGGCTGTAGCATGCATTTCATGCATCCTCCTACTGAGTGCATCAACCACCTTGTTCTCTTTTACTCTGATATGATTTATGTCAAAGTCATATTCACTGAGGAAATATAACCACTTTCTTTTTCTGACATTCAAACTTGGATTTACAAATAAATACTTTATACCACAATGGTCTGTTCTCAGTTCAAATATTTTTCCCACGAGATACTTTTTCCACATCTTCAAAGCATGCACTATAGCTGTCAATTCTAAATCATGCGTAGATTAGTTCCTTTCATGATTTTTCAACTTCCTTGAGTCATAGCACACCACATTTCCATTCTAAACCAGGAATTCTCTGATTCCTTCCTTGCATGCATCTGTGCACACAATTGATTTTTTCACATCGATCAACAATATTCAAAATCAATGCACTAGTTAACAATTTCTTCAATTGTTGAAAAATCCTTGCACAATCCATAGTCCATTCAAATCGTGCAACTTTCTTCTGCATGGATGTAATTGGATGCACAATCTATGAGAATCCTTCAATAAATCTTTTGTAGTACCTCTCTAGTCCCATAAAGGACCTTACTTCTATGACATTTCTTGGCATTGGAAATTTTTCAATGGCTTTTATCTTTGTTGGTTCCACAACTATTCCTTCCTCTGAAATAATATGACCCAAGTAGTGAATCTGTTGCTGATAAAATGAACACTTTATCAACTTTTCATAAATATGATGCTCCCTCAACACTTGCAACACCATCCTCAAGTGTTTTTCGTGCTCTTCCTTACACACTTGGGTGTATATACCCCTTCTTTAGAAGCTCTTCAAGTTGCATTTGCAACTCCTTCAATTCTGGCATACTCATCCTATAAGGAGTCTTAGATATAGGTGCTGTTCCCAACATAATATTTATAGAGAAATCAATATCTTTTCGGAGGAAATTCTGGTATCTCTTTAAAGACATCCTCAAAATCCAGTACTCTGCAGTCTTTAACACTTGGCACTTTATCCTTAGGTGCCTCTTCCATGTGTGCTGCGAATACTTGACATCCCTTCCTATATCTTTTCTTCAACTGTGAAGCTAAAACTTCTCTCATAGTCACAACTCTTGGAATTCCTTGAATTGGCCTCAAATTTCTTTCCTCATCCAAGAAATTAAATTCCTTATTGTAACAATATAGGACATCATGGTGCTCATCCAACTAGCCATACCAATGAGGTAATCATATGATCCCAAAGGTATATTATTAAAATTAGCCTTTGTGCATAGTCCATTCATCTTCAATGTACATGCCTTAACCATCTCATTGATTTTCCTTTTTTTCCCTGTAGCTAACTGCACCAACCAAGGTTTCCCAAGCTTGCCTCTCGACAGATGGAATCTTTCCACCATTTTAGGATCTAGATAAATATGAATAGCTCCTAAGTCAATTAAAATAGCAATGGGTTGGTCATTAATCTTACCTTCCAACTCGATCATGTGCGACTGAAACCCAACCTAATTGTTATCCAACACTGCATAAATCCTTGGCACATTTATACCTATGTCCTCCACTGTTGCAACTTTTTATACACTATGCATAGTCCTTGATTTTTCTCCTCTTTGAGGGAAATATTTGCGCATGTGATTTCCGCCACAACCCCAACACTGCATAGGTTGTTTCCATGACTTTTGTCCCCCTTTTTCCGACATTCTGGGTTCCAGAAGAGTTGTCTTCCCTTGTGTAGTATTTATGAAAAATGATGGTTTAACTCCCTTCTTCCTTTGTTCCACCTTGCTTTTCATCTTATCTTCCCAAGCCTTTTGGAAAGTCGGTCTTCCCCTTTGCTTCTCATAAAGACAATTAGCATGCCTTATGGTTTCTTCCAACTTATTAGGGTCATCATACTGTATATTGCCACTGATAAATGAGGGTAACCCACTCAAATATTTCTGAATATTCACCTTTTCATCCTTGATAAAAGGCACATAATTCAATAGTTCTAAAAATCTTCTTTCGTAATCATCAATTTTCATGCTCCCGAGCTTGAGTTCGAAGAACTCCATTTTCCTATCATAGTATTACTTGGTTAAGTATTGATTTTGGAAATACATTTTAAACTCCCTCCAAGTCACTTTCTTCTCCTCAATGTGCTATACTTGCACATGTTCATCCCACCACATTGATGCCTTTCCTTTTAACTGAAAGATAAAAATTCTCCCTTTTTCCTGTGCATAATAGTTATGCAGCTGGAAGTAATTTCTCATACCCAAAAACCAGGTCTCCACATCTTCATATTTCTTGTGCTCACCATCAAAGGTAGGAGGATTGATCTTATTCATTTCTCTCTATATCTCATCCACCATGATCCTTCTATTATTCTTTTTGTCAGGATGAAATCAAACTACTGCACTCTTTCCTAAAAGAATGCTTACCAACACTTCTTTCTTCTCTTATTTTCTCATCATGAGACCTGTGACTTCTTGATCTACTCGTTTCTGTCTCCTTATCCATTTTATTTTCTATTCTGTCTAGACTATGTATCAATTTGACATTGAAGTCATCATGTTGCTCCTTGGCTCTCATAAGCATTTTGTTGCCAACCTTATAACTCTGGACATCTTTCTACAATACTTTTACAATTTCTACCAAGTTCATGCGCTCCACCTTGGATTCTATACCATCAACACCCAAACTGACATATATATATCCAAATTCATCATCAGGACTATAAGTCCTCTGCGCATCTTCCATGATTTTAACCTTATGCCCTTACTCCGTCCCGCTCTATTCACTGATAATTCTGCAAAAATATGCATGCCCTAAGATCTGAATCTCAACAAAATTTCTCAGTACTGGGTGCCCGTTGCTACAACTAGCCCAAATTCCACCATTCCCCACACACCTGTCACACCCAAGTAAGTGTGCCCCTTCTCTGCTCGACAGTCCTTCGACTGTCACACTTCCCTTCCTAGGGTTACCAACAATATGCCATATTAGAAGTCTCTAAGCCCTGTGACTAATTCCTAACGCACTAGGGTATGACTCACAACAATACTCTCACCAAAAGAGTATGTTCACAGGTATAAAACCACTCCACAACATCCAGTCCCTCACCCAGAGAGACTGCTCACGGTCTGTCAACCCTTATCTTTGACAATAAAATCTAATTATAGCCCACAACTCCTTTCAAGTTTCTCTGAGAAGATAAGGTAATAATCAGATTTTCCATATAGTCCGACCCCCTTCTGCTCACGAGATCTTGCCACATGAATAATAATGCAATAATAATCATAATCCTCTCCAAAATATACTAAGGTCAACAATATATATTGCATGCATTCCACTTGACACTTTTCACCTTGAGAAGTAGCTTTAAGCCACTTGGTGACCCGTTCCCTACCCTCACGAACTTAGGATAAAAACATATCCTCATTATCATTTTTCGGAAATATTATTAAAATATTCCCCAAGACTTACGACTCACCCCCTTTTCCCTTTTCAGTGGAGTCAACCCCCTATCTCTTTTTGTCTGAGTCAGTCAATGCGAAATGAGGCAATATTATATTAATATTCATGATTATAAATACATGGATAGGCGCACTAGCCTATCTTCGTCTAGGATCACCAGCCTCATAATCACATTGTCTCTCCAACCTCCATGCATATCCATTCATTCCCACACACTAACCCAAGTCCATGCAATATAGTGCTATGTGCTCACTTACCCAGGTGCCCACAACACACAAAATGTATGCACCCTGTCTTTATAACAATTCTTTGTGCACTTGGTTAGATCTGTGAAATACCAAAATATAGGTGTCAATGGCTCACCAACCTATATATACATTACATAAACTATTAACATCAACGAATCACTAGCCTATATGGAATGTTATCCCCATTTTGTGGATAACTAAGGAGATTATGTCTCAAGGCCCTCAGGTTGCAAATATGGAGTGCCGAGAGACTACATGACTAGTAGTACCCTTTTGCACAGATGGAAACCCCATCTCACCACCACAGTTGGTCACAGATTTCTAGATGGAATTCACCACATCAACTGGATTTCAGAAGGCAATGGGCCTTGCTCCATGAAGTACAAGTCAATATTATGGTGAGCATGATTTCAATATTTAATCCAATTGAGTATGTTGTATCTTATATTGCTCTAGATTTCATAATATATGCTTGGACATTATGATTTTTTCCCTGCTTCACCTTGGTGGTTGAAATTATGCCCTAGTAAGTGGTCTTCCTTGGGGATAGGTTTGCTACTAGGAACTCCCTTAAAGAGCCATCGTACCGTTCCTAACCATACTTACCAATTTCCATCATTATTCCCCTCCATTTCATTATCTCTTGGGATTTTAGGGTTTATTGACCTAAGAAGGGGTTGTACCTCATTTTATGGTAAGAAGGGGATGAAGGCCCATAGGGGTTGACATTGGGTAAAAGATAAAATCCTCGTATAAACCTTCCATATACTTCACCCAGGGATCACCCAAGAAAGCAGTGAAACACTTATCTTTGAGTAAAGGGGACCCACAATATAATAAATAATGCTTAAAAGGTTAGTTGAAGGATAAGAGGTGATACCGGAGCATCGTTGGAAATCACGTAGAGGCAGGACCATTTAACACGTGAGATTTCTTCCAGAACTTCAATGTTGGCAGTTGTAGCCAATTTTGAAATCCACCTTAACTCAATGCCAGAATTTACCTTTGGAGGCACGCTTGAACTAGAGCCAAATTTCACCCTTTGAGGCACGTTTTGAAAATTGTAAACAGAGCAGAAGTTTCCACTACGGCTCTGGAATGAGACTGAACTAATATAGCGTAGGATGAATTTTAGAGTAGGAAAGTAGCCAGGGAAAACCCTAGAAATATTTTTGAGTTAAGTAGAATTTTGTACGCCCAGATGCAGAGAGCTGCAATACAGAAAGAAATTAGTTGTAAGAGAGAACTGCGAGTTAGCAGGAGATCTCAATTTTTGAGTTACTGAAATGTGACTGTAATTCGTAGCCATTTTGGCACTTGTTAATATAATAGAAGGAAAACTTATCCAAATGTATGGTGTGTGGACTGTGTGTGTTTTCCTGTCGTTTCTTTTTTCATGAACAAGTGAATGGAACTGTCACTGTTAGTTTTCAGTTTCAATTTTTTCTCTTCATTTGAAGCTCTGCAAGGTGTGCATTGAGCCAGAGAGGAATGCAAGGAAATTAGGAGGAATTTCTCTGTGAGAAATACCATGGATCTGAGTTATCAAAATCCCTCAGACGCAAGGAGTGCACAGGAAATCGAAGTCCGAACCATACAAATCTCAGGAGAAATAACAGGTCGAAAAGTGTTATCGAGATCTAGGAACCCATTCCCTGAAAGAAGCGAAGGCCGATCCTTTGAAGACTTAGAAAATATTCTAAGTCTGAAGTAAGTAAAATATAAGGAGGAAGAACGCTGTCGAGCGTTGGATCACAGTGGAGAATCCCGTAGACTATCCGATTTGAGGTAGGTGCGCAGGATTTAACACTGTGTAGATTCAGGAGGGGAGATCTCGAATATATGAATGGACAGTGGAGCACTTCGAGGAGGAACGCGAGACCCCGCAAGTTGTTGGATCAAGTGGAGTTGTAAGGAGGTTAGAAATGGGGAAGAGATATGAGTGTAGATCTGGAGGGTGTTGTGAGTCGTTGATCAAGCACCTAAATATTTTGGCATTTTGACAACGGGGAGTAAAAGGGTCAAAACTGTAGGGACTCTCGACTGGTGGAACCCTGAAAATATCAGAGCTGTTAGATCTTCGAAGGCCTAGAGCTGTTGATCTGTAGTGATGGGAGATTTCATGATTTTAGTGATCGGGTGGAGGAGCGAGCAGATTTTGTGCAGGACGAAGTTGTGGAATGCCAAAATAATCATAGCCGTTGGTCCAAGAGAGACCTGAGCCGTAGATATCGTGTCATCAGGATTTCAACATTCGTGACTTGGAGGGGTCAGGCATCTTGTATCGTAGATTCCGATACTGCAAACTGCGATGTGATTCCATGGAAAATCTTGTGGTCACGGGTGTTTGGTCACGTGAGTTGAGAAAATGGAGGAGATAACCTCCGTTAGCTCTCATCGGAGTTTCATGACTCAGAGGGGTCTGCGTCGGGGGACTATTGCATCAAAAATCCCAAAACACTGAAACGTGACATGCCTTCTGGTCTAATCCCCTAGTCACACCTATGGTATCATGGAGTCTAGGCTTATGCCTAAAGGTGATTTGTATGATGAACATAGACAAGGGCCTGTTGAATTAGTGCCAAGAGTTCCAACTCGAAACCAGGAGAGAGCTACTTCGACTCCTGAATCAAAGATCCTGACCGAGAGGTCATGCAACCCTTAGGAGGGATAGGGGGTCTACATCAAGAGGTCTCATCATGAGAAAACCTATTGGCACAGGGGCAGACCCAAGGTTCAACGCTTCAACAACATACCAACAAAACCCTAACTACCGGCCCTTTCGACAACACCTACGAAGCATATGAAGTCTCACCCGAGGTAGAGGTAGGGGTGGTTGCAACACTCAAGTGTCTGCAACCTAGTTGGGAAATAGATCTGTGATTACAATACCTTAACAGAGCACTTAATAGTTAACATTCATCAACATTTAACCCTTATTCACATCGCAGATTGAAATCCTAGTTACAGAGCATCGCAATATTCAATAAGATCTAATACATCCAGCACTTAGCACATAGAAATAGATCAGATCTAGCATTCATTCACATTACTAAGCACTAAGCTATTATATCAGATGCATCTAACATATATCATTGCACTAAGCATAAATCACATCAATAACATAACGACTATAATGCACAAAGCAACCACAACACATGATATACATGGTTTACCCTAGTGTGGGGCTACACCCACCAACTATTCTCTTCTTTATTGTCTTCTTTCAATATTCTACAAGCATAGAGCCATAGGAACCCATTCTTCATAAGACAGGATATCTGCATGCACCTCACTAGATCCTCCTTCCCTGAGCTAGGTTTAAGCACACAACCTTCTTATAATTTGCACACAAGCTTCTTACAATCACTTACACTTATCTCTATAAGTTCTTAACACACAGCATACACAAATCCTCTAGCTCTGCACTAAGCCGGTTCCACTAGGTCTCTCCCACTTACATTGCCTATCTTTCTATTTATACATTACAAAATGGGCCTAAACATGGGTAAAACCATGGGGCGACATACCATAACCCATTACATAAACCCTAAACCCAAAAATCCCGCAAAAAGGGGGTGAAATCCTATGATCTCCATTTCTCCTTGCGCTCTTCCTTTGACTAGCCTGTTGAAGTCCCAAAATTGGTCAAATGTGACCAAGGTTCTCCAAAACTTGGTCAAGGGCCAACATGCCCCCAACACTCACCTATGAACCGTCCTGAGTCACTCTGATCTGGGTAAGTTTGCCTCAAATGCCTCAATCTTGGCTCGAGATGCTTCAACCTGTTGCTTCGCCAGAGCCTCTTGCTCGGCGAACTCCTAAATGACCTTCTCGGTGATAGGTCCTTCCAATCCCTGTTCAATTGAGGTGACTACTTGTTCTAGCTGTGCACCTTGTCCTTCAATCTCCTCAAAAAGTGTGTAGGCTTCATCCTGCACTGGCTAGAGTCTTTGGGTTACTTCCATGACCTTATTCTGAATGGCATAGGCCTGTTACTGAACCATGCACCGTTCCTGGGTTCTTTTCATCCTCTCGACTGGTGATAGTAGCTTCAACTGTGCTTACACTATTGCTACTTGTTGTTTTGCCTCCTGGATCTGTGACTCCAGTGTCCTGAGCTCAGGGTCCCATGCAAGGCACTCGTAGGTCTACACACTTCTACTGCTGAGCTGTTTGCATTCCAAGGCTAATGACTTGATTCTATCAACTGTGCTCCTCACATTTTTTTCTCTTAGATCTCTCACTTCTTGCGGAGTTCTTGGCAATATCTGTAATTCCAATTTTGCTATTCTTTGTTGGAGCTGTTGAATGGCTTCAACAAGCTTCCCTACCTGTCTTTCTACTAGGTCTTTTTCCATCTGTTCTAAGCCTGTCACAGAGCGAAGTGCTCTAATGAATACTTCTTTAACTCCAATCTTATATGCGAGCAACTGTTCCTTCTCCTTATGGATCTATGCTCTATCGTCTCCAAGCTTGGCTTGGATGTCATCTTTTTCTTGTTGCGCAACCTGGCGTTGTTCTCTGGCTTCCTCTTTTGCTTGATTTAAGGCCTCTGTGGCCTGCTCTTTTTCTTCTTGAAAACGACGAAGGAGAGCTTCGGTCACATCTTCTATTCGACGGAGCTGGGTAGGTTCGTATCCTAACTCTGTTCCTTCTGATGATAGGGGCACAGTAGACACTGCATGGTTGGAGTAGAGGGCTTGCTGTACCCCTTTCAACTTTGATTCAATTCTTTCATACATGGTCTCTTGTTTATCTTCATTGCACTATAAGATATCTTCTGAGGTATCTGATACAACGACGATGATGAAATCTATGTCATCCATCGTGAGAATAGTATGCATTTGTGGTTTAGTAGCTTTGGACTTCTTTCACGATGTAGGTTTCGTGGGGGAAACCTTTCTTTTCTTGTAGTTCTCAACTTCATCAATAGGGTCCCTAGGCAGTGTTACTTCACCTTGTTTTTGCTTGTCTTCTTCTCCTTTGTCTTCTTCTTTGTCTACTTCGTCATCGCCTCCCCCTCCAGGTGAGTCTGAAGCAATCTCTTTTGATGCACTGTTCAACCTATGTACCTCTTCCTTTTTCTTCCTTCTGCTACTGATGGGTGAATCATACTCTTCGCGAGTGACCAGAGGACTTACAATTAGATCGGGGTTAGACAGTTCTTCCTGGTCGACTGGTACAAAGAGATTTGTGGGCCACTCCTTAGTTATTTCTTCCATGTCCTCCTTAGTGAGCTTGTAGTAAGATTGGATCTCTTCTTTGTGTTCGTCTCCTCACACAATGATATAAATAAAATGTCTATCTACGCGGAACTTCACAAATGGTCTGAAAATGTGGAGGGTATTTGGTGTCATGCAAGGGGAAGACTCAACATACCTCTTCAATTGCAGGTAATAGGTGTCGAACACCGCATTTGACTTCCATTGTTTATCCATGTTGCTCAAATACCAGAGTGTGGTGAACTTTGCAGCTAAGGGTTCTGATGGCTCAATCTTAGGGAAGTTCACACCTTTCGACATCTCCCAAGCAATGAAGGTGATGAGGATCAACAACCAACTGAAGTGGAACTCGTAGCCTTGATCCTGAGCTTCACAACAATTTTTCTCTAACTGGTTGATGAGGTAGCTCGCCTAGTTCATTTGTAGCTCTTCCATGCATTTTCCTCTGAGGTCGACGACAAACATCGTGACCTTCGTGGGTATTTTATTCCTTACTAGCTTACCAACAATCAACTAGCAGGATAGGCACACTGCATCACTCTGGATGGAGGCTACCTTGTATCCCCACTTACCCTTTTCCACATCACCATATGTGTCTTTGATTTTCTGCGCCAGGGTGCGATCTACAACCTTCCTTGGATAGAAGTCTTGTGGGTCTGGTCCTTGCATTCTTAGTCTGGTGATCTGATGGATCAACACCGGATTGACTATGATACACCTATCCAACCATAGGTAACCTCCATGGAAGAAGGAAAACAGGAGTTTAACGCACGTGTTAACCTCCTAGTGCCTTCCAAAGTGGGGTATCTTCATTACGTTCAAGATGGTGGACCTCACAATGTCCATGGTCCATGAATGGGTGATGATATTCGACTTCTTCCCCTTTGTCTTGGTCAAATACTTGTATGGTGCGATCATGCCATAGTTCTTGCAGTCTCCTAAGTTATAGTCGCTTATCTTCAACATCAAAATCCTCTCCAACTGCAGTCTGACTACGCGTATCCCCTTCAGGAGGTACATATTGATGACTGTGTAGTCAAAGTCCCTCGAGACGCTGTCATGACTCATCGCAGAAGCCAAAGGTGGGATGTAGTTGGGAAGGATAGATGGGATGAGATTTTCATTTGCTAAGTCATCACGATTCTTGGTTCGTTTCTCTGTCGCAGCTTAGGATGGTCCAGATCTACGAGCAGTAGACGGGGATGCTTTCACACCTTTTGTCGATGAGGCTTGAATTCCCATGGACATAACCTTCTCGGCCATGAGTTATATTAGGATCTATTTGACAAATTTTTCTACTGCACTAATTTCGTCCGACATGCACACTCGAGATTTGATATCTCAGGTCAGTGAACAACACTCAATGTAATAGAACGAATGGCTAGGTCTCAATAATCACTGCACGAAATAAACTAGTTCTCTGTGGGCTCGAATAATAACAATTGGCAAAAGTGTTCTTAGTGTAATGCTCGACAGGATAAATAGACAATGTCATAACAGACTCTTCCAACGGGCAAGAATGCCTCAATCAATGAAATTCCATTCGTTATGCGTGGTCCCAACGGTCTAGTGGCAAACATTCTGACAATAATTGCGTTTCCAACTATTCTGGAGCGTCGTTCTAACGGTCGAGATGCCTCCAATGGTTATATTGCTTCATCATGGAGAAGTGCCAATTTATGCTGTTCTGATATCCCAACGAAGTTCCAATTTTGCAAACCTTCCTTCTATGAAGTTTGTTCTATAACTTCTCGCAATTTCTCTAACTTTTCTTTCTTCTTACTGACCTTTCTGTCCTTCTTTCTTGAAATCTGAGTCACTGGTTTCCTCTTTCCATTATCGTTCTTATATCCTCTTGGCATGGTAACTTCGCACTATGGAGGGTCTTTCATATTGTTGGAGGGTAATAATTCTTCTCTTTCTGGGGTAGGTTCTCTACTCTCTTGTACATACAGGTGTTTCAAGTCTTCCTGTGTTCTTTCAACTTCGACATCCAGATCTATGGTCGTTAGTAGCTTTGACTGGTCCTCTTGTTCTTCCATTGAGTGCACTATTCTCCTAACCATAAAATCTCTTAGTTCTTTCTTTTTCTGTTCTAGATCCTCCTCTTCTTGTTTCCTTCGTATCTGATCTTTTCAATCCAGGTTTTTCCTAGCAAAATAGCAAATGGGGTGTTGTTCTCAACAAATTTAATGATGTCAAATTCTTCTTCTGTCGAAGTTCCATGGGCACTCATAGGTATCTGGGTAAGTCTTCCACATAGGGTTATTATCTTTCCTCTAAATAATCCTATTCCTCCCAGTGAAGGAACCATAATAGGCTTTCCTACAATTTCCCAAGTACTTTCTGTCATAATGTTCACCTGTGTTTCTGAATCCAATACACAATCTATGTCGAAGTCTCCTATTCTTGTTTCTATGCACGCTTTCTCTTTTAAGATCTCTGATAAGTTGATATCTATGTGATCATTCATGGTGTATTTCATCTTCAATAATATAGCCTCTGATTCTTTCTAGTTCTTAGTCTCTTCGCCTTCCTTAGGGTTTTCTTGTCTCATATTCATCTTTTCAACTTTGGCAAATAATTATAGGGCAGTGAAAAACTTCATGTCTAGTAGCCTTACAAAAATGGCAAATAGGACCTCTACCAGGTCATTCCTTATAAATATGTCTCGGTCTTCTACAACTACAAAAAAGAGTTAACCCTCTCTTTCTCTTGAACGATCCCCAACCTTTCCTGTACTACACACTGGGATCACACTGGTGTGTCTGCAGAAAATTATTTCTAGGATATTGCATCCACTTGTTAGTCCAAAAATTATTATTTCTATGCATAGGAATAACATATCTTTCATTATTTCTATCAGATCTATTCATATCAAATCTTCTCTCTTCTAGCTGTACCCTAGTTTTCAGACTAGGACCAAATCTATTAAACATACCTAGATCCATTCTTTCGAAATAAAGATTTTCACTTATATTACCTTTATCAGAGCACAAAGATTCAAGATCTTACCTTTTTTTTTTCTTTATATCAAACTTCTCTTCTTAGCACAGAGCTTCACAAGTCAAGTAGCATACTGCGCACTAGGGCATTAGATCTATGCATAGATCTTTCTCTTTTCTTCAGTTCCCAGCAATCATAGTTTTAGGTCTTGGCAACAGAACCATTTGTTGGCACAGGGGAATACCTAGGGTTCAATGCATCAAAAACGCACCAAAAAAACCCTAACTACCGGCCCTTTCGACAACACCTGCGAAGCAGATGAAGTCTCACCCGAGGTAGAGGTAGGGGTGGTTGCAGGACTTAAGTGTCTACAACCTAGCTGGGACACATATATGTGATTACAATACCTTAATAGAGCACTTAGCAGTTTACATTCATCAACATTTAACCCTTATTCACATCGCAGATTGAAATCCTAGTTACAGGGTAGTGCAATATTCAACAAGATCTAATACGTCCAACACTTAGAACATAGAAATAGATTAGATCTAACATTCATTCACATTACTAAGCACTAAGATATTATATCATATGCATCTAACATATATCATTTTACTAAGCATACATCACATCAATAAAATAACAACTATAATGCACAAATCAACCACAACACAGGATATACATGGTTCACCCCAGTGTGGGGATACATCCACCAACTCTTCTCTTCTTTATTGTCTTCTTTCAATCTTCTACAAGCACAGAGCCACATGAACCCACTCTGCATAGGACAGGAGATCTGCATGCACCTCACCAAATCCTCCTTCCCCGAGCTATGTTTAAGCACAAAGCCTTCTTATAATCTGCACACAAGCTTCTTACAATCACTTTCACTTAGCTCTACAAGTTCTTAACACACAATATGCACAAAGCCTCTAGCTCCACACTAAGCCGGTTCCACTAGGTCTCTTCCACTTACATCGCCTAGATTTGTATTTATACATTACAAAATGGGCCTAAACATGGGTAAAACCTGTTAAAATATAGAAGATGGTGTGCTCGTTTTACCATTGATGATACCCTCATCACCCAACCATAGGAAAAAGCCTCCCTCTGAGCACCTTAACCTTGACTGAGAATTCCTCCAGAAGCAAACCCTAGGCTAGGTAGCCAAACAAAGGATAGCACACCTTTCCCCAAGGATAGCGCATCACAAAAAGATGATCAGATAGTCCAAACCCTAGCCAAGATATATTCAAGCCAATATTGAAAACTTGCTGCTGCTGCAACTGCACCAGCAACTCTCCTCCAAACCTGCGCACAAGACTGCAACTGCAGTGCACACCAAACTGGGAACTATGATTATGAGATGCGTCAAAATGAGAACTGGCGCCTTGTATTTATATTGGTTCTACCAGATTTGCTGGGGCCAACTTCTCCTTATGGATATGTTTCTGTTCAGTATATTATTATTATTTCTGGCTGACTTCTTCTCTTGGAGGCTAATAACCTAATATAAATTATCTCCTTGAGATGACAAGGCTTCTAGGGTTATTAACCAACTCATTAGGGTTTTCTCTTGCTTCCCGGAGTCTTCTATTCTCATCAGGTTCACACATGGAGGTAAATACCTCCCACAACTACCATAATATTAACACTCCCTCCTATCTAGGGAGGTATTAGAGGTAATGGACTTGAGCACAAAAACATACCATTTACTCGGTAGCATCAATATAGTCATCTAGACTATTTCATGACTAGATCATGAGCATCACCATCACCATCAACTACATCATCTCTCAAAACCATTCTTCATCTGAGTAATTAGATATGATGCTAGATAAGTCACTTTCACCATAGAGTGATACAAGAGGAGTAAAATCTCTGAATTGTTTTCTGTCTAGAAAATCTCTGTTTATCATTCATCTGAATGATCATTATCTCCAATAAACTGCTGATAGTCTTCAAGACAATTAGAAAAAGGATAGAACACGACTATGTCTATTCATAGTAGTACATAACTACAATCCAGTGGCTCAATACCACATCAAGTAATACACAAGTACTTTATCAGCAATGTATGGTTGCGAACAATGAAACATATTCACCACAGTAGTCCTTATCTACTGTCATACAATCTTTATAACAAACATCTGATAGAAACCTACATAGAAATAATGTTATGATATAAACTGATTTGTCTGGGCCAATCCTTCACTCACATCAGTGAGTTCTGAAAGAATATCTGCCACCACAATAGTCTTCATCTACTGTCATATGATCTTCATAACAAACATTTGATAGCAATCTGCATAGAAACAATGTTATGATATAGATTGAATTATCTTGGCCAATCTTTCACTCACATCTGTGAGCTCTGAAAGAATATCTGACCTCATCAACAATGGGCTATCTACCCTATTCTTCACAAACAAGGAAGAAGGATTATTTCTGATTTATGAGCCTGGACCATTTCTCACCCTGGGCCATTCTTCCTACATTAATTAAAGTGCACCCTGGACAGAATGTATAAACCCTAAGAAATGTTTGGACCATTCCTCATGCTTGGCCATTCCTCCTACACTAATTAAAGTGCACCCTAGAGAGAATGTATAAACCCTAAGGAATGACTGTCCCTGATTGTTGAGCCTGGACTATTCCCCACCCTGGTCCATTCCTCCTACACTTATCAAAGTGCACCCTGGAGAGAATGTATAACCCTAAGGAATAACTGTCCAGACCATTCCCCACCCTGGGCCATTCCTCCAACCCTAAACAAAGTGTAACCTAGAGGAATGAGTCTGCCCTAAGGAATTTCTGTCCTGCATCAACCTCCAAAACAGACCATTCTTCGAAACTACTCACAACTATGAACTTCGAAAGAATGACTACCCGGTGAGGTAGACCATTCTACTTGACCACTACTCAGAGTGACTGCCAAGAAGAATGGTTGACCTAGACCACTCCCCATGTTAACCATAATGGGAAGTCACTGTCTATGATACATCAACAATCAATCTGCCTCTCATGTTAACTACAATGGGAAGTCACTTTCCGTCATAAATCTCAATCCACTTTCCGAACAGGAAAGCATCTGTCCAATCTGGACTATTTTTCAATTACAAAGATAAATAATATTTTCAATGTTCTCACCTAACTTGGAGAGTCATTTCTTCCTTTTCCAATAATAAGGAAGTTGTTTCCACGAGCTCTATCTTGAGTATGTAAACTCTTTCATCTTGGATAGAAGAGTTTACCAAAATGTATGCTTATCTGCTCATCTGTGGAGATATGTATTGGAGAAATCATTTTCTCCTTTTTGGACTTTATCATGGATAATGTAATGCTTGTACTTTAGTCTGGAACACTTGTGAAGGCTTCATGTAGATATGAACAATAGAGTATATCATAGTTGGAGAACTGGAACATATCCATGTGGCACTTCTTCTGTCATCATGAGATCTGATCTTCTGAGTAGTCATCTTGATGTTATAGGAAATCTTCACCATGCTTCTGCTGTGCATTGGAGGTTCTCCACCAAATTGTCTTCTTCTTATCTGCATACATAAGTCTCTTTCTGGTATGCCTAAAAGTCTTGAGATTGCTCTTCATATGCTCTTTATTCAATTTCTTTGGAGAACATTCTTTGCATTTATCTGATGTAGAATTCCAACTCATGGGTGTTGCAGATGATATAATCACTCATGCAGTGATATGTCTGGTGTACTGGAACAAGTAATCATCACAATATTCTCTTTCCATATGGGAGAACCTTTGGTTCTGGATCTCACAATGCTTTCATTCATAAGTCTTCCATACACTGTTCTTCATCACAACTTTCATTTCTTCTACTTGATTGCTTTAATATCAGGCTGGTAATCTTGTGATTCTTGATGTAATGACTGGTTATTCTGGTTTTTCTTTCTTTCTTGGAATCCTCATGTTCTTCTTCATGTTTTTCCTTAGCTCTTGGGTCCATGGAGTTTCTTATAGATTCCATGCCCTGGAGATTCCACTTCTTCCTTTTATCATAGGATCATGGATCTGGATGGACAACTAGGAATACTTTAAGGCTTCTCTTGGAAGAAGTCTTCTTCTGTGGTTTAACTGAACACTTGTTGTCTTTCATGGCTTCTAGCATGGATATTTATTTCATCATATTCAATGGATCATAGGATTAGCTCCCTCCTAACCCTTGCTTCATGTAAGAGTGCATATAATCGGCTCCCTTCGTCTAACGGAGTCCACACTTCCATCTGCATCCTTATTGTCTTCTGCAATATATAATTGGCTTTCTTGTCTAACAAAGTCCATGCTTCCATCTTGTTGTATCTACAGAACATCATAAGTCTTTTTCTAGTTTCCTCTTGATTGTTGACTTCTTTCTATCTTTTCTTTTTCTAAGTCTCTTTAAGATTGATTCTGATTTTGGCTTATCTTGTAATAGCTTTCACATGATATATTTCATCTTTTCTTGTTGTTCTTCCATGTATATAGTTTTTCTTGGAACATTTTATTTTTCTAAGAGATAGATATACAAGATATGTACAGAGACGATGCAAACAAGATATGTACAGAAAATAAGAAGAATGTTGTTAAATTTTAGTAGAAGAAGTCTCTTCCATCCTGCTTAGTCTTCTTTGTAGGTTCCTTTTCTTTAGCAACTGATGCTTCATGTTTCTCTTTCCTTTTCTTTAGCTCGAGACACTGGTTCTTGTAGTGACCCTACTTTTGACAGTTGAAGCACTACATTTCTGAAATATCTTTTCTTTGTTTTGGCTTCCTTCTTGAATCAAAATTTCTTTTGTCCTTGAAGTTCTTGAATCTTGCTGTGAAGGCTTGATCATCGTACTTCTTTTGAGGTTTCTCTTTCGCATTGATCCTTGATTCTTCTTGAGCACATCAAGTCCAAAGTTCCTCAAATGTCGGGTACTCCTTCCTTGTGTTCATGCTTGCAGAAAATGCATCCCTGTCTTGGGAAGACCATTGAGTACTATGTTCACCAATTCCTTCTCTGAAGTGATCTCTTCAATAGATTGTAGTTTATCTCTTCACTGGGATATCCTTACAAAGTATGATGTTATGCTATCGTAATCATTCATCTTCATGTTACAGAGTTCATTCTTCAGACTCATAACTTGTCCAATGTTTCTGACTGAGAAGAGATTTGTTAGGGCATCGTACATCTTCTTCAATGAGTCAAGATGGGATATGTAGGGTATCAAGTGGTATTTTATAGAATACACTATGATACTCATGGCATTGATGTCAACATCCTTGAACTTCTCCATAGCTGCAACATTCTGCAGTTCCTTCTCTTCTCCTTCTTCAAACTCTGGCTTCACGATATTTCCTTTCAAAATATCCATCACTTTATTCTTAGCAAGGATGAGGTCAATCCTTGTCTTCCATGCTCTGAAGTTAGAGGCTCCATCTAACTTATTCTCAGACTTCATAGAGTTCGTCATGGCTGCTTGATTTGGTCAAACCCTAGATTTGACTAGAAATCTAAACTTCATGTCTTGACCTTCTGAGAGTACTAGGAGATGCACTGGGCTAGGGCACATTGATCTGTCCGAAGATTAGGTCAATCCATTCACTTTAGGTGCCTCAACAAGAGGTTTAGGGTTTCTGCAACTGCTTCTGCTAGTAACCTTAGCTGCAGTGTCTTGGAAGCTGCTTCTGCTAGTAACCCTAGCGATAGTTCCTCAACGAGCTCAATATCTAGCGGCTATGTTTCCTTCCAGCGTTTTAGGTTGACTGAAGGGGTGTGGCCCCATAACCTGTTAGAATATAGAATATGGTGTGCTTGTTTTACCATTGACGATACCCTCATCACCCAACCATAGGCCGAAGCCTCCCTCCGAGCACCTTAACCTTGACTGAGAATTCCTCTGGAAGCAAACCCTAGGCCAGATAGCCAAACAAAGGACAAAACACCTTTCCCCAAGGATAGCGCATCACAAAAAGCTGATCAGATAGTCCAAACCCTAGCTAAGAGATATTCAAGCCAATACTGAAAACTTGCTGCTGCTGCAGCTGCACCAACAACTCTCCTCCAAACCTGCGCACAAGACTGCAACTGCAGTGCGCACCAAACTGGGAACTGTGATTATGAGATGGGTCAAAATGAGAACTGGTACCCTATATTTACACTGGTTCTGCCAGATTTTCTGGGGCCGACTTCTCCTTTTGGATATGTGTATGTTCAATATATTATTATTATTTTTGGCCGACTTCTTCTCTTGGAGGCTAATAACCTAATATAAATTGTCTTCTTGAGCTGACAAGGATTTTAGGGTTATTATCCAACTCATTAGGGTTTTCTCTTGCTTTCCGAAGTCTCCTATTCTCGTCAGGTTCACACGTGGAGGTAAATACCTCCCGCAGCTACCATAATATTAACAAAACCATGGGCCAACATCCCATAACCCGTTACATAAAACCTAAACCCAAAAAGACCGCAAAAAGGGGGTGAAATCCTATGATCTCCATTTCTCCTTGCGCTCCGCCTTCGACCAGCCTGTCGAAGTCCCAAAATTGGTCAAATGTGACCAAGGTTCTCCAAAACTTTGTCAAGGGCCAACACAACCTATCATGTCCATGTATATCTAGTGGTATGACATTGCTATCATTTGGTCACCAAACCAGGGTAATGGCTCTCAATTGCATGGATGAGAGAAAGGGGGTCTCATCACAAGCCAACCTTATTATTTCCACTAGGTGTTTGTGGGTGACATTGCCATCATCTGGTCACCACGTCAGGGTAGTGGCCTTCAACCTCTCTTTATGGTATATTGAAAGAAAATACAAAGAAATAAATATAAAAGGCAATTGATGGGCTTGGAAAAAGTGCATTGCAGACGAAGGTACCACACACCCTCTACAAAGGCACCCATGAATGAGACACTATGACCCCTTGTATTTCATGAGCCCTATTACCATTGAGTCTTGACCCAACCACTTCATCTATTTTACATGGCTTAGAGAGGGATCTCTTGGAAAATATCCTTGATCTAGGGAAAGATCTACCCAATAGGACACCCCTTCAACCCTCCCATATTCAAGATTGACAAGTCACATATTGTCTTTGAGCAATTCATTTTTTGATATAGTGGTCTTTATGCATATTATTAGATGGATTATTTGTTAATTGGATTCACTTATCATGATATTATGACTTGATACCCTTGGAGGGCGTGCTTATTTGTCTTTGCAGGACCTAGTTGGTGGACAATTTTGGGAGAACAAGCCTAGCTTGGGCTTCCATGGGGCTACAAGCCCACAGGTTGTATGCCAAGGGACCGCATGCCGAATGAGAAAGATCAAACTTGGAAGGCCTTAATATTGACTTGGAATACATAGAATATTCCCCACATGCCAAATGTTTTCCTAGGAGAGGCAAAACGTCACTCCTAGAGGCGTGACATCACCTAGGGGGGTTAGAGCTTGGTGGTGAGGTGCCACTCATTAACACATAGGAGAAGAGGGTCTTCACCATGATGATATTGTCTAGATTCTTTACATGTGGCCTTTGGAGGCCTACCCATGCTTCTCTGACACCAACAACTTCTTCAAAGTGGAAAAACATCCCCTAAAGGGGAGATGTCCATGTAAAATTAGGGTTTATTTGTGCAAAAAGTGAAACTTTAGATGAATTATTTAATATTACATTGTTAAAGGGGTCAATATTAGGGTTGTTGACCCCTATTTTTGTGGTTTACCCTTTAATTTGCGGACAAGTCACCTTGGTGACATTTTGTATAAATAAGAGATCATAAGATCTCATTTTAACATAACTCTCCCTCATTGTGAGAAGTATTGGTCTAAAATTTTCAATATCTTTGTCTCTATTGATCTCTTGTGCACTTTTTTATGGCTATCTTGATGAATGGTCGATGGAGGAGTGAGGCGCTAGCCTTGGATGAATTCTTTCTATCTTTTATGGTGGATTATCTTAGCATCTTTCTTGATTTTGGTATGGTATTTTACTCTTATGCTATAATCATTTCAAGTCAAGGATTGTTGTCCTAGGAGCTAGGTGGGAAGTATAAGGGCATACACCACCATCATAGTCTTCATTATTTTATGCTTCATTTTATTCATTAAACAAGGGTTTGCTAAGATAAGTATAAGGCCATACACCCTATTAACTTAAACCCTATCTAGATAAACTTGCCTTTGGAAGTAAAAGGGATTACACCGTCAAGGAGGTAGCATCTCTAGATCTTTCTTTTATTTGACTCCATTAACCCAATAGTAAAGGCACTAGTCATATATTTTTTGTATTGGAGATATAAAATCATTGCCTTGGGAAACATGAATTTTTATCTTTTGAAAGGTCTCTTGCTTGGAGTTGGTTTTCCCCATTGAGAGGAGTCTTCCCCTACTAGGGAGTCCCCTCTCTCCCACTACTTTAATTTCTGTTGCAAACCCTAACCTACAACCATTAGGGCTTATCTAACCTAGATAAAATACTAACCAGAACTCCTTAACTAACCCTAGACTAGCTCCTAAATTTCGCACACTAACTCCACTAATTAGGGCACATCTTTTGGGATAATTGTTGGCATGTTTTGATAGTGTAATTTTATGATATAAGTGACTGAAAGATACAGCCATAAGGCTAAATTTTTTTTCAGAAATATACATGTTATAACAACTTTCTTTATTTAGCTTCAAAGTGCCATTTTTCAGCCTATATTCATTGCTAATCTTGATGATGATTTGCTTAACTAGTTTAGATATTTGTATGCTGATTTAGATGATTTATTTACTGATATAAAATGTCACCTATTGCTTCAAATTAGGGACAACAAGCTTAAATTTCTTATCCATACTAACATATATTATTGCAAGTTGTATTTTCTTGTGTCTCGGGAAGGTATAATCATTCGAATAAGTACTATAACATTGGGGAAAAAATACTTTATTTTTAAGACATATATTCCCACATTTCACTCCACTTATACATGACCTCTAGGGGATTCACTTCCATAGATATCCATATCATTCCCCCTAGGGTCACCGAGATTGCCTCCCTAGAGTGATCTATTCACCCTTGAAGTGTGGGACCTACATCGAGGTGACATTGGGTGTAGGATTCCCAAGTTATAGCTCTTGTTTTGTGGTTGGGTCATGATTTTACCAACCTACAACTTGCACTATAACATGTACAATTAAAAAGGGTCTCGGATTGGGGACATTACATGGATCTTCAATATTGAAAGAGATAGGAGTCTCAATCAAACCTTCGGTTCCAACCTTGGCATTAACCACTTCGAAAAGTATACTTGTTTCTAAACAAGTATTGAACGTGTTCCATAAAAAGGATTTTAGGTTTCCTAATCAGTGAACCACTATGTTTCAAATGTTAATGGTTGTGGCAAAGTATTTGGATTCCTATCCCCACAACCCTAACTTAGCTACAAAATTATTTTGGCCCCAAGTTGGGATTTAATAAGTTAAGTTAGGTGGTTGATTTTAGGATGAGTTTGGGGTCATGAACCAATAAGTTAATTAGAGAGTGAAGTGTGTGTACTTGTGGTGCAACCAAATTCCAAAATAAATATGCTTGAAACATAAATGCTTGAAATTAAAGAGACTTGAAATTGAAATACTAGTTCAAGAGAAGACAAATACTAAAGAAAAAGATACCCATTCTTTATCCAAATGAAACTATTAATCATAAATGAGTATTAGTCATTTCAAATCAACAAGTGAAACCTCTATTTCAACCTAGCTATGGACTAGGATTTAGATGACTAGGTGAGTTCAAAACGAAAAGCTAAGATGGATAAGTCTACTAGAAACAAGAGATGTTCTTTTATTTAACTAATTCACTTTTCCTTTGAAATGAAAGGCTTCTTATAATAGAAATCAAATAAGGATTGAAGACAAAAATAAGTGAAGATCAAATTGGAAATAGTAAATACAAATGCCTCAAATAGAAAGAAGCTAACTAAGGTAAAAAAAATATTTTTCTTCATCCAAAATTTCTTTGATTTGAAGAGAATTCAAGAAACTATCCAAGCAAGGAAATGTTTTGAAATAAGTATGATGAATAAGAAAGATGCAATGCAACAAACAAGAACCTTAAAAGAAAAAAATACTAGGAACCCTAGGGGGTCTCTTCTCTACCTAAAATATTTCTATAAAATTACTTTATAGTAGAGAACCAACCCCTTGTGAGGCCAGGAGGACCCTATAGGGAGACTTTTTAAAACAAGATAGAAACAAAAAACATTTTTTTGAAAATTGAGGAAAATGAAAAAAGGCCAAAAAGTGCATTTGACCAATGCATAAAGTGACAAAACTATGCATTTAATGAGTGCATAAAACTAGGAAAAAACTGCACTAGATCGGTGCAAAAAACATACAAAAAACTGTGCTAAATAAGTGTAGAAAACATGCCAAAATCCTTTTTGTTCCAGATAGAGGAAGATGAAGTTATCGAGCCATAACTAAGGATGAAACAGGGGTTTCCAACCATTGAAATTGTCTAAAATAATAAAATATTGAAATAGAAAGAAACTTCAAGTTCAAAGCCTATGAATGCAAAGTATGGGGGGTTTAAAAAACACACCCACAACAGAGAAACAAGATCTAGATCAACTCCCCAATGGAGTCGAAAATCTATTGGTGGGTATTTGTCACAAGGATGAACAAAAGACTCTTAAATTCAATGGTTGTGAATTGAGACACAAACAAATGGTTGACGAGTCTAACAATAAAACCCTAGATCTACTCACATTCATTAAACCTTAGTTCATGCAAGATATACAAGCCAAATACATAAGGAAAATCCTCCTTAATATGAACAAAAAAATTGAAACAATGTGAGATTTCCATTACCACAATAAAAAGGCAAAGAAACAACCCCTGATGGATGAACTTGCTGAAGTCAAATGGGATCCAAATCCCCTCATTAGGATAGGTCCTTTTCTTCTTAGGTGTGCTTCAAATTCCAACCCTGGTTGATGAGAAAGATAAAGAGGCTAGAATATGAGATCAAGAGAAAGAGGTCCTCAAGATGCTACTGACATTCCGGTAGTAGAATCTTACATATATGGATTCATCATATGGATGGTGACCTCAAGTGCTTTATTTATAGTTCTGTAGTGGATAAGCAACTTGACTTGGTCTTCCTCATAATGGTTAAAGATGATTCTATCAAAATTAAAAATAGCAATTAGGGTTTGATATGGTTCACATGTAACTAACATTCCATCATGAGAGTTTATATGCATTAATGGGGGCCATAAAATAGTTAAAAACAATGATATAAACAAGAAATGTATTTTTATAAGATTTTTCTGCATTGTTCACGTGCACATAATGGGCCATTATTTGTGCTAGTTAATTTTGGCTAGCTTATGGGGTTGACTAGGCTAATTTTGACAAGTTTGAGGTTATATGATGGTGGAATGGAATTGAAAATGAGGGTTAAGCCCGCCAATGGTGATGTATTCAAGTATAAATGCTATAAATGGTGCAATTGAGTAATTTTAAGGTGATAACCCCTTTGCTTCTAGAAATAATGTCTAGATCCATTAGACACTATTCTTTTTATATCCCCTATAGGGAATTAGGGGCAACTCAACCCCTCTCCCCTAAAAAAGAACTTTTTAGAAGGGTTTTGAACTACCTCCAAAAGTTCCTTTAGGGGGGTTTTGAACTGCCACCAACGGAACTTTTGGGGGTGGTTTGATACTCTTCTCAAAAAGTGCCTTTGGGGGGTGGGTTTGAACCATCCTCAAAAGTGTATTTTTTGTTGGGGGTTGTTCAAAAGGAAATTTTGGGGGGATTTCAAACTTGCTTCCATTGAGTGTTTTTTGTTTTGTTTTGTTTGTGGTGGGGGTGGGTGTTCCAAATTGCCCCTAAAAAGGTGCTTTTGGGGGTGGCACAAAAATCTTGTTAAACCTTTGTTAAAATTCCCAAATTTTAAAGTCAGTGCTTTTGGTGGCACACTTTCCCAATTGGCCCCTAATTCCAAAACCAACCCTAATTTTTGGTTTTAGTAATGGGTGAAAATTGAAAATGAGTAACACTTTTTCTTTTTTTATGAAGAAAAATACAAATTTTCTGTTTCTTTAACCACAATATATAAAATTCAATCTTATGAGTAGTATATCATCAATGTATCATCTATAATTGCATTCAATATATCATGAGAATATAAACATAAGCAACATCACATCAACAACATCGCATCAAATACACAATACACCATAATTTACGTGGAAACCCAAATGTGAGAAAACCACATAATTCTTTCTTATATATCAAAGAATACATTCATTGGAAGCACCAACTTCCCAATTCTCTAGCTACAACTGGAAGGAGGCTCCAACCACCTATTTACAAGCTCCAACCTGAAGGAAGCTACAATTCCCTGAATTCTTAGGCTCCAACCAGAAGGAGGTTACAACCCCATGATTCTCAGGCTCCAAACTTAAGCAAGCTCCAACTCCATGATTTCTTCGGCACCAACTGAAAGGAGGATACAACCGCCTTTCCTTGCCCCATCCCGCCGCCCTGAAATATAAGTGTAGACCAAATTATCACTACCACAATCACTACCACTATCACATCAACTTGTAACCTATCATCCTATCACTTTATCCAACCTGTCACTGTGTCCAGCCTATCAAATCAACCTATCATTGTATCCAACCTATCACTGTCATTGATAAAAAAAACAAATCCTTGTTCACCAAGAACACCTCTCAATCAGATGCTCAAACATCACAAAAACATGCCTCTACCAAGAATGTACCAAGGTCACCAACATATCATCACAATATATGCATCTCAACCATGTACCAAACCTGTACCATATCATGTACCAAATCTATGCAAAATCATGTACCAAACCTATACCAAATCATGTACCAAAACTGTACCAAATCATGTACCAAAACTTGTACCATACCATGTACCAAACTTGTAACAAACATGTACCAAATAATACATAAAAAAACAAGTGCCATACGATGTACCAACACCATACCATGCATCAACAATGTATCTCACCATGCATCAATGCCACCAAGAAATGCCTCATACATATACCAAAAATGTATCTCAAACAATGTGCCCAATTCTAAGATGCTCCTCAAACCATGTGCCTCAACCATATACCATATCACTCATGATATGTCTCAATCATTCCATACACCATTTATCATAAGATATCATCAATGAAGTGCCTCAAAAAATTAACAAACAACAAAGATCATATACCAAGTATATGCCTCAACCATGCACCTAAGATGTGCCTCAATTATGTGCCAATTCCTCAACAATATACCAAAGACTTGCCTCAAGCAAGTACCATAACATCATCAACATGTAACCATCAAAACATGCATATAAACATACCTGTAACTTTGTAACAAACCTGGTGTATGTGATCATAGACCTGCATACCTTCACCAACTTCAACAACAAGAGAATAACATCTTCATCAAAATTTACCTTAGTCTCATGGGACTAGTTTTTGGATTTGTCACAAACGCTAACTTTCAACAAGCATAACTCTGTACTTGTAAAAAACAAAGGTATGAAACTTGTATCGAATATTATTCAATATATTCTATACAATTCCTCCAAGTTCCACTACTTGGAACGTCCCAAAAAAAGACTCATACAAAAATGGCAGACCTTGCTGAATTCTGGCTTATTCTAGAGAGAAAACTTGTAGAGCATGCCACACATGGAATATTTGATATGTGGATCTAAAAATATTTCACCACATACTATGGAATTTACTCTATCCAATTCATTTTGTCTCACTGAATTTTGATCATTTATGAATAATTTATGACTATTTTACTCGGAACACATGTTTGAGACTAGTTTCAGGACTAGCGAAAAACCCTATTTTCCATAGAGTGTATCTACAAACATACAATGACTCAGAATATGAAATATATACCATAGGTACCTTGATATTTATTCTCAGTAACATCCAATTTTTGATGTTTGACTCATTATAGAAAAAAAGTTATAGCAAAAATGGTAATATGGTCTGTAAATAACATACCTTAGAACACATCCTCACACGACTTCATCCTCCCTTGGAATTTCTCCCTACTTCACTTCATAATCCCTCTGAAAAACAACTCAGATATCCTTGGTTACCTCAAATAAGAAAAATTTACTCACATATAATATATTCAATAGAATGTGTGTGTGAATGTACTTATGAGTGACTTCTCGAGGTGTATATATACTTTTTCTAAGTAACCTCTTTCCTTAACTTTAGGGCTTCTTGAAATTTCTTATTAAAAAAACATTACCCTTTCATTAATGACTTGCAACCAATTAGGGGATTCTTAAGCCATATTTGGGGCTTACATAGGGGCTTCTTAACCCATCTTTGGGGCTTCCAACTTCATGACCTCATAACTCCTCAACCGCAAGGAAGTACATGACGTTCCATCTACCATTGGAAAAAACATGATGAGGACTATCCATCTATGAGTGTGTTACCTGCATTTACACTATCCTTTATATCCTTTTTCCTTGATCAAATTATGGTTCCATAAACACACCTTTGAGGATTTGTATAGACTTCATCAAATTCACCCATCACATATGCTGACATCAACCACTCTTTTTGACATCAATGAAAACTAACTAATCATCAATCTCGATCACAACTACAGGGTATCTCGAATGCTCCAAGGGTTGACATCAATGACAACCAACTGTCCAACAATCCCCCCCTTTGAAATTGATGACAACACTCATGCTCCAATAGTCATGCCCCTCCTTTTGACCATCATTCCTCATCAATGTTTTTCTCGATGTTTCTCTCCCCCTTTGACATCAATGGTAAAGGGTATCTCCCTTTGGGTATGATCTCCATGTCTTCATGCTTTTGTTCTTTCTTTTCACATGTTTATCTCCTCATGTTTCTCTCTAAGTTCCTCTTCTCTTTTTATAGCAAAGAGTGACTCCCCCTGAAAGTATACCATCTTTGGATAATCCATATCTGATTTTATACACTTGACTCTTACTCTTATGATCTTTCTCTTTCTCTCCCTTAGACGTCATGGGAAAAAGGATAACTGCCCCTTTCAGTATGTCTCCCCCTATCTACATGCTTCTATTATTTCTTTTATGATCTCTTTCTCTGATGACTTCTCTTTCCTCAAATTATTTACAATATGTCGTGTTGATCAATGTAGGGCTTGCTCTATATGTTTCCTTTCCTCTCTTCTAATGTTCCTTATTGTCCATTGGTGCTTCCTCTTGTAACTCCCTGACATATATAAAAAGAATTAAAAATTTCTTGACTTCAAATATTCATGGCTTGTTGTGTTCATTGTTTAGACATCAATGACCATGACAATAGTTTTAAACAATGTACCTTTGATGATATAGCTTCTACTGAAGGTTTCTCTTTCTCTGTTCTGCTATTCCTTTCATTTCTTGTCATCTTGTTACGAACTGATTCCACTTGTCCACCGATTCCACTGATTGCAATTGTAAATATTCTTTGTCATATGTCTTCCTAGACCTACCAATGATCTCATAAATCCATCTCTATCCATATGTCATAATATGTCCATAAATCTTCTACTCAACTGTCCACAATGCTGACCCATCTGTCACTGTACTATCATGAAAGCTTCTTTGTTGTAACTGATCATCACATATTCATATTTATCAGACTTAATCAAATATGTCCATTGATGTGTAATACATCCTTGAACCTGTAATGAACATATCCCTTCCTGGAAAGTGTGTTAATGATATTCCTTTGATATCTGCATGGGAACAGTGCTTCTCAATCGATCAATTTGTCATTTTGTGCTTGTGTTATCTGACTTCTCTGAATCTGTCTCCGCAAACACTTCAAACTGCTCGAAGGATGGTTATTTGATATGTAGTAACTACTGCATCGACTCACATTGTTCAATATTCATATTTACTGGGAGTCTCCAAGCCGAATGGATTATAACAATGGACACTACTACAAATGGGCAGATTATTCCACATTTCCATGATTTTCATAAATTTTTGAAATTGGGCGGGATTTTCGTTGCTATTTCCACGAACGTTCATCGCTATTTCCATGAATAGGTTTTTTAAATTGGGAAAAATTTTCGCTTCTATTGCCACAAATTTTTTGCCCATCTCATAAAACATCTGCTAACGGCTAGTTGACTAGTTGATCTATATATACCTGACTTTAAGAGACTTTGCGACACAATTGTTATAGTTGTGACATTGTTCATTGATTTTGTTTGAGCTGTTTATTTTTTCCGTCACCAAACGGTTGAACAAGTCCAATTCTCGATCTACATAGCTCGGATTTTGAACTTGCAAGGTTAGTATGTTTTTTTATTGATGTACTCATTTAATTTGTAAATTTTTGTTCAAATGAAATTTCATGTAGCTTTTTTTTTTCCTTGATAATATATTATATGTGCAGTACCATATTTCACACTAGTACATATTGTAAAAATTTCTACGTTCTATTTGCGGCATTATGGACAAAATTGGCCATACTGTCGAAAAATAGAGGAAATTTTAATTTTTTTTTCCATATTGCCTGATAACGTCGCTATTTCCACATTGACGTCTCTCTTGCCACATTGTCGTCTCTCTTGCTACATTGTTGTATATCTTGCCACATTGTCGTCTCTCTTACCACGTTTTCCACATAGTCGTCTCTCTTGCCACGTTTGCTACATAGTCGTCTCTCTTGCCACGTTTGTGACATTGTCGTCTCTCTTGCCATGTTTGTGAAGATAGTTGTCATAGTTTCCACATTGAGGAAAATAGGTTTTCCCCCTCCAATGGTCACCTAGTATTTTGATCAAGTTAACTTTGATTTGGTCCATGATCATCGGAATTGTGACGTTATAAAATCTATAAATATGTTGCATTTTATGGATGTTGCAACAAGTTTGCTATAATAATGAAACTTCAAAAAGGATTTGTGGGTCTCCTCAGCTAGAGTACAACTATTAAAAGACATTATACTAGGGATCTTCTCGTTTCATTTTAATTTTTTGATCGGTCAAATTTTAAAGGAAACAACTATTAAAAGACATTGTACTAGGGATAGTGTACATGATGGGCAACAGTGACCTATGAATGGGGCCAACGTTGAAATTTTTTCAATTTTTTTTTGTATGACATCATACATCCTTGAGTCTTGAAACCCTCCCATACCATCAAGGCATGTGTCTAGTCTAACCATGTCAAATTTCGATGCATACAGGCACAGATTGAAGAAATTTCAGCGTTGGCCCCATTCACTACTCACTATGCAGGGACGATGCATGACATTTTTGGTGGTTGAATTGGAAGTTCCATGACATTTCAAGAGAGTTCCAACAAAGATTATACAGATGGAAACAATGACATTTGATAATGAGACACCCATTATGAACGTTGTTGCAAACATGGATGATCTCAAAGATTATGTGGTCGGGACATTATACATCCTTGAGTCTTGAAACCCTCCCATATCATGAAGGCATGTGTCTAGTCTAATAATGTCAAATTTCGATGCGTATAGGCACATATTGAAGAAATTTCAACATTGGCCCCATTCACTAGTGCTCACTATGCGGGGTTAGTGCATGACATTTGTGGTGGTTGAATTGGAATTTTCATGACATTTCAAGAGAGTTCCAACAAAGATTCTATGGATGGAAACAACGACATTTGACAAATATGAGACGCCCCATTATGAACGTTGTTGCAAACATAGAGGATCTCAAATATTATGTGGTCAGGACATCAAACATCCTTCAGTCTTGAAACCCTCCCATACTGTCAAGGCATGTGTCTAGTCTAACCATGTCAAATTTTGATGCATACTAACCATGTCAAATTTCGATGCATACAGGCACATATTGAAGAAACTTCAACGTTGGCCCCATTCACTAGTGCTCACTATGCAGGGTTAGTGCATGACATTTGTGGTGGTTGAATTGGAAGTTCCATGACATTTCAAGAGAGTTCCAACAAAGATTATACGGATGGAAACAACGACATCTGATGAATATGAGACACCCCATTATGAACATTGTTGCAAACATGGACGATCTCAAAAGTTATGTGGCTGGGACATCAGAAATATTCCTTGAGTCTTGAAACCCTCCCATACTGTTAAGGCATGTTTCTAGTCTAACCATGTCGAATTTTGACGCATACATGCTCAATTTGAAGAAATTTCAACGTTGGCCCCATTCACTGCTCACTATGCGGGGTCGGTGGAAGAAATTTCACTATGCTCATTAACCTTCAAGTCAAGACCCATTCACTATGATCACTATGAGACATCCATTATATTGAACGTTGATGCAAACATGGATGATCTCAAATATTATGCGGGGACATCAAACATCCTTACGTATTGAAACCCTCCCATACCTTCAAAGAAAATATCTAGTTTAACCATGTCAAATTTCAATGCATAAGGGAACAGATTGAAAACATTTCAATGTTGGCCCCATTCATTGCTCACTATGCAGGGTTGGTGGAAGAAATTTGTGATGGGTTTATTTGAAGTTCCATGACAAATTTCATGATAGTTCCGACAACAATTCTATAGAAGGGAATGATGAATGATGACAATGAGAGGTGCAACATGATGAACGTTGATGCAAATGTGGGCGATCTCGAAGATTATGTGGGGAAATCATATGTCCTTGATTATTGAAACCCTCCCATATCATCAAGACATGTTTCTAGTCTAACCATGTCGAATTTCGATGCATACATGCACAATTTGAAGAAATTTCAACTTTGTCCCCATTCACTGCTCACTATGTGGGGTCGGTGCAAGATGGCATTTGTGGTGGGTGAATGACATTAGTAATAAAAATAATGAGCTGATGACATCGTCCTATGAAGAATCTGTGAGTGAAGATGATGAGATGATGGCATCGTTCTCACAACCATATGTCCACTTAGTCGCAATGAAACATCTTTGATATCCTCCAACATTAAAGAAATCCCCACATCAATAAGGAGTTTAAACATTTTCAATAAGTGTGAGTCATTCATGCATTCTCCTACCTCATGGAAATTCT
Organism: Picea mariana; assembly: GCA_032191745.1. NCBI lineage: Eukaryota > Viridiplantae > Streptophyta > Pinopsida > Pinales > Pinaceae > Picea > Picea mariana. Next base: position 126,650 of record JASDQU010101870.1, read on the forward strand.
CTTGTGATCATTCTTGCCATTATTCACGTAACTCCCACACTATATTCCCCTTAGTTACTCAATAATCCAAATTTAGAAATGACCAAAACTAATGTAACAATGACGAAATAACAAACCTTGGAAGAGAGATAGATGGTTGTAGATAAGCATAGAGGCAAGGAAAATTAGAAAACCTTTAACCCCATGCCCATGAAATAGTCGCTTATTATTTATTTAAGAGCTAAGGAAATACTCCACTAGGTTTCCCATAAAGCAATCAATGGTCAGTGCAAGATGACATTGGTGGGTGAAATGAAGGTTCTGTGACATCAACTCGACTTGGTAATTCAATAATCAAACCCTCCTTAAGTATTATGCGATGAAATCAAACATCCTTAAGTATTGAAACCATCCCATACCTTAACCCCATGCCTTTAGAAAAATTAGAAAACCTTTAACCAAGTATCTAGTCAACAATAGTTGGAAGAAATTAGAGTGGCGTTGTGATGATCCAACTCAATACAAAAGTGTACCGAATTATAACTTGAAATAATGTTGCCACCAAACTACTCATCCATAAGAGAAAATTGTTGTTGACTTGCTCATCCAATGGAGTAGGGCAAGAAGACATATCCTTGTGATATTGTGCACCCATTGGAAGAGTAGTACCATGACATATCAAAGATGATCCCCATTATGACCATTATGAACTTTGTTGCAAACATGGATGATCTAAAAGATTATGTGGTCGAGACATCATACATCCTTGAGTCTTGAAACCCACCCATACCGTCAAGGCATGTGTCTAGTCTAACCATGTCAAATTTCGATGCATACAGGCACATATTAAAGAAATTTCAACGTTGGCCCCATTCACTAGTGCTCACTATGCAGGGTCGGTGCATGAAATTTCTGGTGATTGAATTGGAAGTTCCATGACATTTCAAGAGAGTTCCAACAAATATTTTATGGATGGAAACAACGACATTTGACAAATATGAGACGCCCCATTATGAACGTTGTTACAAACATGGGAGATCTCAAAGATTATGTGGTCAGGACATCAAACATCCTTGAGTCTTGAAACCCTCCCATACCTTCAAGGCATGTGTCTAGTCTAACCATGTCAAATTTCGATGCATATAGGCACATATTGAAGAAATTTCAACGTTGGCCCCATTCACTAGTGCTCAAAAAAATAAGGCACTTGGAATACATGTCTTTACTTTCACCCTCTCAATAAGATAATTGTCAAGGATAAATTTCCCATTCTAGTCATTCATGATCTTTTGGATGAACTTAAAGGTGCTCATTTTTTTTACCAAACTTTATCTCCATCCTAGCTGTCACCAAATTCGTATGAAGGAAGTTGATATTCCTAAAATTTATTTTTTCACTCATGAATGCCATTCTGAGTTCTTGGTGATTCCCTTTGTCCTTTGAAATTCACTGTCCACCTTACAAAGTCTCATGAACCACATCTTTAAACCCTTTGTACATCATTTTGTCCTCGTCTTTTTTGATGACATCGTAATCTACAATAAAACTTGGTAATCCCATGTTACCCATGTGGATTAGGTCTTACAACTACTTTATCATCGTCAATTATTTCTCAAAAGGTCCAAATGTACCTTTGGTGTATTAGAATTGGAATATTTGGGTCATATTGTTAGTGAGAATGGTGTATGAGTGAACCCAAAAAAATATTGAAGCAATGAAGGATTGGGCACATCTTAAGATTCTTAAATGTGTATGATGTTTCCTTGGTCTAATAGGGTATTATAGAAATTTTGTCAAGAACTATGGAAAAATTGTTGTTCCTCTCACTTCCTTACTTAAGAAAAATGTTTTTGGCTGGATTGAAGCAGTAGTTCAAGCCTTAATTAAGTTAAATATTTAAATTAATATTTTTGGAGTAAGTGGTTCATTCATCATCAAAGAAAATGGTAGATTCATAAAATACAATGATGAAAAATTAAAATATGATATATTTAAATAATGTGAATAATAGGTAGAAGGTTTCAAACTATGGCAACTTTTTATTGTCATGTATTTCATATTGTTTCAATTAATTTCAGATCTACACTTACTCCTACTATTTGTTTGTAAGTGAAACCATCATTGGTATTGTTCCTTAAATAAGGGAATTAAATGGAAGAATGGGGCATCTTGAAATAAATAAATAAATAATGGAATCTTGACTACCTCTCACACAATAAAAACACAAAATGTACAAATATAGCCTAATATAAGAACTCATTATTTTTTTGGTAAGAATTCTTAGGCATGACTATTACTAGCATAGGTCCATCTTAAACCTATAATTATCAAGCATTGAGAGTTGTAGATGCTACAACTCTTCCCACAAGCATGTGGGCAGAGTTTCCTTTCCTTTCGACAAAGTTGCCTTTCTATGTGCCTAAATGACCACCATATAAGATGATTGCACCTCTCTAATGAGTGTGATGAATATTGATTTGTCACGCTCATTAGAGAGGCACAATCCTCTTATAGGGTGGTCACTTAGGCACATGGAAATGAAAGTGGGAAGAGTTTCCTTTGTATGTGCCGAAATGTCCACCATATAAGAGGATTGTGCCTCTCTAATGAGTGTGATTAGACATCTTGATGTCTCACACTCATTAGAGAGGCACAATCCTATTATATGGTGGTCATTTTGGCACATTGAAAGGAAAATTTTCCCAAAGACCTGTGGATAGAATTGTAGTATCTACAACTCTGCTCACAGGCTTGTGGAAAAAGTTGTAGATGCTACAACACTACCCACAAGACTGTGGGAAGAGTTTCCCTATGGGAATATTTGTAGACAATACAAATCTACCCTCAATTCTATGGGTAGAGTTTCCTTTGTATGTGCTTAAATGGCCACCATATAAGAGGATTGTGCCTGTCTAATGAGTGAGGCATCTTAATGTGTCACACTCATTAGAGAGGCACAATCCTCATATATGGTGGTCATTTAGGCACATATAAAGGAAAGTGGGACTTGTGTGATGGCCCAAACCCTAATGCGTGACTTTTTTGAAGCATATAAAGTAAATATTATTGCTCAATTCCCTAGATTTTAGCCTTCGACCATGGAATAGGCCCTAACAACCATTCATGGTGTACCAATCCTTGAAATGATAACCATATGTCACTCATGGGTTAAATATTATAGGGCACTAGGTATGGAACATTAACCTGATAAGTTAATGTAGTTGTTGCAAGTTTTAGAAATTTACATCACATTATGGCAAAGTATATCAAAAAAGTTTATCATACTCTAGATTTATTTTAGTTAGTTTTGGAAATGAGAGTACATTTTAGTCATTTATTGAGTTAGTTTTAGAAATGGGAGTACTTTTTCTAATTTTACTCATTTTACCCATCGGTGCGCTACCTCTACCAGTCAACAACACAGTGGGAAATCTGAGAACCCCACCAATTCCCCCTCAGGACACCCAAATATACTTAGTTTTCTTCATTCAACCTCAGATAGTAGGAGAGATGGGTCCATTCCATGAAATACCTAATTCCTTTTTTCCATAGATCTTCTCCTATGGTACATCTCATCATCAGAAAAGGTCTTTGAATTTGGGGTCAAGGATTCTTCATGCCTCGGAGTAGATCTCACTCTCTACTACTTTAACTTGGATGCTACAACTCTTCCCACAAGTACAACTACAACTCTTCCCACAAGCCTGTGGGTAGAGTTACATCTATAAATCATGTGAATAAATGTTGATGTTGAAGGGGCTCAAGAACATGTTGAAAATATTAATGTTGAAGCTTGGGATAAGGTTGGGGTGCATGCAAAAAATGCATCTATGGAACTTGATGCTCAAGCATGTGTGGTGTCCACAAATGTTTACATGGAATATTTTTCCCAAGGGACATTACAAAGGGTGGATTGAGTGTCAATGTTGAGATGGGAGCACCCAATGAGGGGATTATTGATATTTTTCCAGAGGGATATCAAATAACATGCTCCATAATTGGGAATTATTAATTGTTGAGTGACGTCCAATACATCGGGTGGCTCAATGGAGAGATTGAGCCAATGTTTGAGATAGTGGTCTCCACATGTTAAAAAATTGTTTATTAGGTTGAGGATTGCAAGGGAGTCTATTTCTATTGATAATATTACTCATGGTCAAATCTGTTTTAATCAATTTTTTTTTTTATGTTGGGTTGAAGTCATTGTCTAATGAACACCAACATAAAACATAGAGGAAGTTCATTGAGAGGAATCAATATGGCTGGAACCAATTTATCATTGATAATATCTTGGTCCATGTACAAGGGTGTGAGAAATTGTGCATTCTTGCGGATATTCCAAGGAAATGTGAGATGGTTAAACCACAACATGTATTATGAACTTTTTCATTACAAATATTTGTAGATTTTGTTAGAGGAATGGATGTTGATTATTGGTGTGTCGAGTGTCAATGTTGATATGGGAGAACCCAATGAGGGGCTTATTGATACTTTTCCAAAGGGATACCAAATAACATGATGCATACTTAGGTAGTATTCAATGTTGAGTGAGGTCCAATACATCAACTGGATCAATGGAAGAATTGAGTCAATGTTTGAGATAATGGTCTCCACATGTTAAACAATTGTTCACTCGGTTGAGGATTGCAAGGGAATTTGTTGCTATTGATAATCTTACTTGTGGTCAAATATGTTTTTATCATTTTTTTTTTTTATGTTGGGTTGAAGTCATTGTCTAATGAACACCAGAATAAAACATAGAGGAAGTTCAGTGTGAGGAATAAATATTACCAGACCCAATTTACCATTGATAATATCTTGATTTGTGTGTGAGGGTGTGAGAAATTGTGCATTCTTACAGATATTCCAAGGAAATGGGAGATGGTAAAACCACAACATGTATCATGAACGTTTTCACCACAAATCTTTGCAGAGTTTGTTAGAGTAATGGAGGTTGATTATTGGTTTTCTCCACATGCAACTAAGCTAATGTTGGAAGGCTACACACTATTCTACCTCGACAAGAGAAAACAACAACATGATATGAGACATGGTTCCTAAAAAAATTGGTCACACAAGATACTTCATGACAACATGTTACCCCTCCAAATGTGAACATGCTAACATCAAGCCTTTAGCATGTCCAACATTTAGAATCAGGTACCACTTGTGAGAGGACTCCAACTAGTGTCGTAGAGAATATTGCTCAATTCCTGTGTAAGCTAAAACAATCTCATTAGGATGTAGAGTAGATTTCTCAATTGGAAAATGAGTTGTAGTATTCTCATTAGTGTGAACAATAGGTGTAACAATGACATAATTTCAAGTTAATCATTAGCCTAAACCTAAAAGAGCACCAAGAAGATATAATAGGTAGATAACTAATACTAGAGAAAGAACATTGCTATAATATTCCTTTATTTTTAACTTCAGCGAACTTGTTTCAAATTTCCACACTAACTCCAAATTTTGACAATTATTGATTAGGTTAAAATTAATTAATTTTTTAACAATCTGTGTTAATATTTCTAAAATTTTTATTTCACTATTAAAAATATGAATGAATAAATAAATTATATTTATATTTTTCAGACAACATTTTGGTTTTTTAAGTTATTGTATTGCGACATCAAAATATATTATAAAAATAATTAAAACACTGAAATTTTATTTCACAACATATATATATTTTTTAATATTAAAATTATTAATCAAAATTTTGAAGGTTTACATTGCCTTCAACGTTCACCTTCAACAAAGGTGAACAAATACTCTCTATAGTGAAATAATCCTCTTTTTTAAACGGTGGCTATGATGGGAATGCTTTTTTTGTTTAATTTCTCCCTTCTTCACCAGTGAAAATCAGGGAGGCTAAGAGTAATTAGTGACCTGTTTACTCTTTTATGATTCCCTTTCATTTGATACGTATAGTTTTTTGGCTTGCTAGCTCTTGGGTTGGCTGGCTGGGATTGATGGATGGTACGGCTGGGATTGATGGATGACATAGATGGGATTATTGGATGGGATCACTGGCTTGGGATCAGACGAGATATGAAAGAGGACGGGAGGGATAAATTTATAGACACCTCAGAACGAACCACCTGCACACCGATGAACTTGTGTGAAAATCGAGAAAAGAAGAAACCTGGCGAACTAGAACCGAAGACCCGATCCCGCTATATACCTTGGATTATATGATTTTTACAAAGCAACACACCTTACCAGTTAAATAAGCAATAAGACTTGCAGGAAAAGAAAGAAAGAAGAACAATGTGAAACAGATGCAGATCGGGATCCTCTTTGCCCTTGTTTTTTCTTCAATGAAATCAATGAGCACACTACGAAATGGATGCAAGCCGGTCTGAATCTTCCTTCCCCTCGTTATTTCTTCCTTTTGATCTAAAAAATGAATCGATATCAATCGTTCCCAATTTTAAAGGGTTGAGTCCATGGGATTTGACTTCCTCACCAACCATGGAGAAAACCAATTCATCTCTCAAGAGGGTTTCTTATCATTTTGACAACAAAATTAATATATTTACTGGATTATGAAATTGTTGGTACCAATTAATATATTTACCAGATTACAAAGTAGATGGTATTTGATTTATCAGAAATTTCTAATTTCAACAATTTTGAATCTGACTAGGGTTCAAATAAATGATTATGGAATTCATTATGACTGGATATCCATATGTAGTTCAAGTTTTATTTCCCTAATTGACATTAGAAATTCCTGTGGGTTTTACTGGGTCTTTTATTTCTAGGGTTGGAGGTTATCAGTGAAATTGTTGTATTTTAACCACGACTCTCTTATTTATGCAAATCACTAAGCCTCCTCTTATTTATTGCAAACAAGCTCTTCCATTTCCTGTCTCTTTGGTACAAACCGTATTGCTTTTCTTGAACTAGTGATTTTTTGTAATATTGTTATCATTTTATATGCATTTTCTCAACAATATTTTTCCCAATCCTGTAGTGGGTCTGTTATTTAGCTTGGGCGGATTTCTGTTTCTGTCAGTCAACCAAACTGCATGGAATTAAACTCCAATTTCAAACTTGCACGATAATTTATCAATATAAGAGAAGTGTTCGAGTCCTGGGTTAGTTTTGAATACATCATAGGTTAATTGGAGCAATGGAATAGTAATTCTCTGCTGTGAAATCGTTACTTCAGGAGTGACTAGTTGCAATTTATATCTATTGGAGCCTACAATGTCATCTTTCAAATAGTCCATAATTTTCTCTCGGGTCTACCATACTTTCATATTGCATGCCATATTCACAAAAATTAAAAATTGCCCAGGTCAAACTCAGTGAAGATTCTTACTGAGTAACATGCATTTTTCTATGGACATCTTACAAAAATTATTATTGATTCCCTCAAAGTAAGCATCCATTTTTATTTCTCCTTGTCTACAACGGCATAGAAGATTTTAGGGGCGAAATTTCACCGATGGGCGAAATTAGAAGGCTTAGAATTTTCGCTGGGCAAATTAGTTTCATAGAGGGATTCGAGGGATTTTATTATAAATAGCCCAAAATTTATTTAAAAAAAAATTGTATCTAAAACCCTCCGCCCACGGGTATTTGGTAGAAGAAAGTAGAGAAATCTATTTTGCCTTGTAAAATTCGAACTAGATATTTCCATTCACACCCATTTTCTATTATTAGTGATAGTTAGGATGTATTTCGCCCCAATTTCTTGTTAATGGCCATTATTTGAAGGTATTTCTCCCCAGTTGCATGCAAATTATTAAGTAATAGTCGTGCATCTATTTTCTTGTGTGAAATCAAACCATTAGACGCTTGATCTACACAAGTTCAGGTATCTAGTAATTGTCTTTTGAACCCATATTTGTTTTTTATGCATTTTTTTGGGTAAAATATTTGCTGTAGTGCCTACGGTCGAATTGGGTCGAATTGAGATAGAAAGAAACTTGAATTGAATTTTCTAGTTTTCGAACTTATTGATTTCAGAAATGTTATAATTTTTCTAAGAAAATATGTGAATGGATTAATTTGATCAAAACCCTTATAACCGAAACAATGAATACAAAGGGAGTTATTTTCAATCTTGGTGGTTGGGAATGTTAAAACGGTGGGGATTTTTGAGAATTGCTCCACATGTTCCATCATAGTTGTAGCATCGTGACCTTCAAACTTTAGGATGGGGTTGATCCAATGATGCCCAACAAGTAGTAGATTTAGATATTCTAGAATTCCATTGAAATACAAGGGACCATAAAACTCATGAGATTCTTTTTAAGTAATAGGTACCTCAAAACTTGATGCTTCCTCCTCATTAAACTCATCTTCATAATTTACTTGCTTTTTTTATGCATTCCCGTGATCTCATTCTTCTATTGTACTATTTCTTTAAAAATACAATTCATACTGTCACCAATATTTAAAGAAACAAAAAATTAGGATTTTTTCTTGGCCTTTCTCTTCTTCATTACTTAATTTAATATCCATAGCACCTCAAGGAAGAGATGAGATGAGATGATTTCCTTTGCATCACTGAGCCATATGTTTCTCTGAACCCAGTTTTTTGTTCTATGATCTAAGGATAATTTGAAATAAAAATAATTTCCATTAGAAAAATACTAGACACCTCTAGCTCCACATGATCTTGGGTTGCCTTGGTTAACACCATCAAAACATCCCCAAGCATAATACTTGTTCTGGAGGATTTCAAATTATGGGAGCCCTCTGAAAAACAAGTTGCTTTAAATCCTGATAGATATATTTGATTCTATGAAATATTTCCTTAGGACAAAAGAATTTTCCTTGAAACAAAATAATTTACATTTTAATCAATCTACAGTGCCTAAGCAACAACACATGGGAGAGATTTTCGATCCACTGCAACAGGATCATTCAACTAGTTCTTTAATTAGTCAACCAAAGAATTACCATTGGACCACTTCCCAACTCCTCCAATTAAGCACAATATCTCCTTCCATACTTCTTTAGCACAGGGATAGTGAAATAGTAATAAGTATGTGTGTATAGTCTCTTCATCCATTATCCATAAATAACAAAGTCATGAACCATGCCATGCTATCTTTTAAAAATTATCCCAATTTAGAATTTTGTTGCTCAAAGCCAACCAAAGAAGAATCATAGATTTCATTGGAACTTTTAACATCAAAATTGGTTTCCACCACTAGCATTCATTATGATCCCCATCAAGAAACACAATTTGTACCCAAACCAGTAGAGTAATATCTAATTGGGCTCCATTTCCATACCAAATAATCATCCTCCTCTCTAAGGTGACTATAGTTTTCCACAAACTTTCCTATCATTGAATTCCATTGGGTGGTCTCCTCCCACTCCAAACCTGAATCCCTAGCTGACTTCCAACCATGCTGCTACAATGTTCCTTTTCCCAAATCTGTTGCATCAACAAACAAAAAAATATTTTTATGGATTTGATTTTGTCTAATAAATACAAAAAAAATATGCTTGTTCTCACACCCTATCTAGGGGTCAACCCATATGATGGGAAGGGAAGCGTTATTCTCCTATGATATGTACATTTAAGATCAAATTTGTCCTTAAATATAAATAAATAATTGAAAATGATACACAAAGAAATTATTGCATTCTCTCAATACACACACATGACTACATATCAATGCACTCTACACAAATGCTAACGAGGTGTGTTTTTTCAATGACACACATACATTTAGTGTGCATTATTTTTCTTGGTGGATGCAACATGATGTGTGTCCATGGGCTAATTGAAGTAATCCATAGCATCGTTATAAGGGTGTTTTAGGCCTCTTTCATGCAACAGGTGGGATGTGATTAGAAATCCATAGATACTCTAGTTATTGGACTATTGTAGCATTTTGAGCAAGAGCACCTACATTTGGTGGTAGTTACAAATTGACAATAGACTTGTTGACATACATTATTGTTATACTTCAGTACAATTTGAAAAAGTGCCCAACACAATGATGAAATTTAAAGTGTATTGCGTTTCCATGAGTTTTAGAAGTATGTTCCAAGGATATTTAAACAAAATATAAAGTAGGAAAGTCTTGTTGGTTGTGATAAATAGGCTTTATTTTCATTTCTAATTGATTTAGAGGCACCATCCAAAAGTAATTTCATTTCCCAAATGATAGTTACTTGATGGGTAGGGGTACCCATCAAATGTAATCCTTGACTCCATTGGTCAATTAGATCACCAACTGAACAAACCCACTGAAAGTTATTGGAACATTACAATAGTTAACAATGATCTTTTACAACAAAGAACATGTAGTTTTCATGTAAGAATAACATGTTAACAATTAAAGTTGGAAAGCATTTAGAGTTTCTTAATTTGACTCTGGGAGGTCAAAAGTAATGTAAAAGTCATGATAAATCTGAATATGTAAGCCTTTCATTGTTTGGAATCCTCCATCAAAACTGTAGCGTGCCCCACGCTATGATTTCTGTGGACTTGCTATAAATTTCCTCCCAAAATTATGAAAAATAGAGTTCAATTATCCCTTTGTATATCTTAATCCGAGATATCTGTGTAAAAAGTGAGAGAGTTTATTTTAGATGAAGATGTTTTTTAGATAAATCTCTCTTAGTTTCCAAAAATTCTGCTCCATTTGTTCACAATATTTTCTGCAAAAATTTGTCTAAAACAAGACTTTGCTCAGTCTGAAAATAGGCTGTGAAGATGTGAATATATCTCTCATTTTGTAATACCCATGTAAAATATGAAATAGGTTATTTTACTTTGGAATCTTAGGAACAAAAACCTCCTCCATTTTCTCAATATTCATCTCATATTGGCCACAATCTGTTCACAAAAAAAATGCCTAAAAAGGTCATTTCTAGAAAATGCGCCTTCAAAGATTTTTGGAAAATAAAGTGGAATGATGGGTTAGGGGTTTCCTAAATTATTGAGAAAATTTAGGGCGGTAGAGGGTAATGTTATGGAGTAAGGGAAAGTGGAATCTCAGGAAATGAGTGAGGGAAAGGAGTGCAAAAAGACAAAACACATCCCTGCCCTAGAAAAATATAGGGTAAGCTAGGGTTTTAGGAAAAATGATGTAAATGGGTAAAATATGCTTACTTCTTTAGCCATGAGAGCCCTTGTCCTTTTTCTTGGATTCCTACTCTTTATATTTCTTATCTTTGATGTTATACTTTCTTGATAGGATCAATGTTTTATGAGTATATGAACCTCCTATCTTGAGCATTGTTTCAACAATGTCTTGGGCTATGTCCTCTATCCGTAGAGAATGGGTGCTTTTTTATTTCTGGTTTATGTTTTGAATTGTTCTTATCTTATTTTTAAAGTAACCCCCTTGAATGTTGGGGCCATCCTACCTAGTGACCTTGTTAGTAATCTTCTTCTTCCCCCTTTTTTTTGTGTGTTGTAGGAGCCACTTCCACACCTATGGTGGTCTATGAAGCTAGAAATTCTTCTTCAGTTATCTTAAAAAATTGATCCCAAATAACCTTGTGTTTCTATCTTGCTAGGGAATCAATGATAATAAACTTAATAATCCCATTATGGACACATGCCTTTGGATTTCCTTCTTTCAATATTGGGGGCACTTAGCACATTGTGGAGGATGGGTGAGAAACTTACAACTTGAATTGGGTTTAAAATGAGTAAAGTTGCATTCAAAATGAGTCCTTTTGGTGCATACTTTATCTTTGAAATCACCACATCTTGTGATGATTTCTTTACTTCATGTCAACATACTTACCTTTTTTTCATAGGCCACAACTCTTTCACTTGACTACTGGCACCTTGTTATGGATTGAAATTGATCATTTCAATCCCCTCTCCCCCAAATTATATTTCAAATGATCATGTTTGAAACACTACATAACTATGGCCCAGTTTTGTAAGAATGGTATAAGTATGGGATGGTAAGAGTATTGGAAAACTATATAATGATTAACGCTGTATTTAAACAATGCAATAACTTAAATCAAAGATAACATAGGTGATAACTTGTAGACATGATAAATTAAATTATATCTGATGAAAACATATTGAGAAATTATTGATTTGAGAGGTATCTTGAAGGCAACAAAGGCTTGGCATGAGTTTGCATTCTATTTGCATGAGGAGGCAAAATCTATAGAATAATTTTGTTTTTAGCAAACTCTGTAGCTAGGCCTATTTTCTGCTTAGGAGTTTTCATTGGTAGCATACTTGTAGGTGTTGAAGTTTGTAGTAGAATGTACACCGCTAGAAAAGGGAGGATGTAGGTTGAGAACTTTGTAGCAGTATGACAATGTTGATATTTGGGCATTGTGATTGTGATAGAAGGATGCAATTTTGAGTAGTAATATTTTTTTTTGCATTGAAGTCCTTGTATTTATTGAAACAGGTGAGGGTTTATATGATATCAAGCTAATACCTTTGAAGTATCCTTCTTAGCCTAAAACTGTTAAGAAATGTACATTATCTTTTGATAGTGGAATTGGTCTTACAATGTACATTATCTTGAACTTGTAGCCAACCTATAAAAATGATAGCTTGAAATTTTGGAGAATTCTTTATTTTGATCGATTCCATAGATCTAATTGAATGATGGTTCCTTTTTCTTCATCTTATTGATAATGAGTATACTGGAGTGATGTTGTCTCTGTTTATGAGTTACTTGGGGTAGTAACCTCTTCCGGAGTGCTTGAAATATTGGCAGCCATAATGTTTTTGAATAATATTGTGAGTATAATGGCTGGATGTTGAATCTTTATATCTGACTATGGAAAAGATATCTGGAAGCCTTAGTTATGCCACGAAAACTCGATGAAATCAGATTGCCTAATAAATGATGATTTAATTTAATGACACCCAACATAACTTACTCTAGATTATGCACTGTTAAATATCATAGATTTAACTTGAATAATAGTCATGACTATAGTATTGATGCAAATCTCTAACAACATTATATATGAAATCCATATTTTAAATGTACTCAGACATTCTATTGCATGAATTCTATATCAAATATCTTAGTGGCAGTGAAATTATTTACAAAACTTGATTTTGATAGTTGCGTGATCCATTGTTTTTTTCCCTATGTCACTCAACCTCTATGTTGAATATCATCCATCAAGATGTTGTGTAGATGGTATGAGCTATCCTAGAGTTACTGAGCTTAACAATGTTTGTAAGTCTATGCTATTGAGGGATATATGGTTGATGCTTATCCTATTTCTTGAAACTTATAGTTGGATCCTTGAAACTTCTATAATGCCATCAAAGAAAGTTAAATAGGCATAAATAAGGTATAATGTATTTGAAAAGACGTAGAGGGGAATCATTAGGATCATTTTTCATTTTTTTAATATTTTTTTTCTGAGAATAGACTTCCATTTTTGGTTTTTAGTTTTGTTATGCCTAGTGGTGCCTCACAAAGCTTTTCAGCATGGGGAAACATTTTATTCCATAGAATAATACTTTCCGAGAAACTTAGTTTTCAAGCCAAGATCCATCTTAAGATGCCTCAAAATAAGTTTTCATCACAAGACATATATATTTCATTTTTTTTTTTTTTTTTTCATGAGATGGTTGTTTTCTTTCGTATGGAAGGTAGGGGTTCCATCAATCACAACCAGTTGTGGTTGGGATTCAGAAGGTCCTAAGCCTCCTCTTTGTTTTTGGATTGATATTGATTCTTCTATTTGAACTTAGGAGGAAGAAAAACATGGTTGTTATGAATTCCAATATATTTCTTTGGCATAAACTAATCAACTTCTTGGAGGAACATGCATATATAAAATATTAGGTTGAACCATTTGTACTACTGCTTGCATTTCATGCTAATCGACCCTTATTCTATTTGACCCATACAAGAGTTTTGATTCTGAATAATATTTTGAGATTTTTTTTTAAGTGGATGTTTTTGTTTCCTTTTTATAATTAATTTTGAGTTCTTAGTTCTTGCATTGGGTAGCTCACTCTTCCTTGCAAAACACTTAAAATATTAACTCGAATTTGTAGAAAACTGCTTTACACTATCATCTTCTTATCACCTTGAATGATAGTTTGTGGCAACCATGCTTTTTTTAAATAATTTTTATAAATATCAATGCTATGTCTTTTAAGATTATGGGAACCTGGAATTCAACTTTCACTCCAAATACTCTTCAAAAACATACTTCTTACGAAATGTTTCCTCAAATTACTCCCATGTCATAGAAAAAGTACTCCACCCAAATTGTGTTTCTAGAGTTCTCCACCACAGTAAGGAACTTTCCTTAAACTATTAGATGGTAAACCTAGCCTTCTTATTACTATAATGATTTCATAGAGAAAAGCATAGGTTCATGTTTTCCAACCATGATTCAAATTATGTTGAGAAAAAAACGAGACAAAAAAATATATATATAGCAGAGAACACAAAAATACAGTGAATCCCAACTTCTATTAATGAATAAGATAGAAAAACATTGTGGAACACAAACTTGCAGAATGAGGTATCTTATCTTTGAAAAGAAAAATATGTTGTCTCTAAAAATAAAGAGATGTTGTCTCTGAAAAGAAATAGATGTTGGCTACGCTTCATTCACAACAAGCTTTACATCACACTCCATTGCATGCTTGAAGGGCCTCCTTCACCTCAATTATATATGAGAGAGTGAGAGGAGAATAATTCCCATGATGCATGTGGGATAAATTAGTCTAAGTTTATAAAATGCCATAGGCATGTAAAATACTAGGAATTCCCGGGCAGTCACCATCCCAGTACTACTCTAGCCCGAGCGTGCTTCACTATGGATTTCTAATGGGATCCAGTGCATCAACGCTATGTTTTAAGCATGTACATAAGACCACTAGGAAATAATTACATGATGTATGTAATTAACGAATGAAGATGTCATTACTCCACCTTAGACTTGGAAAATTTATCATCTTCACCTTCATGCTTGAATAGAAACTGAAACTGAGTAGGAACCCAGTTTCTCCCTAGTTACTCCCTTTGTTAACATGTTTGTAGGATTTTGGCTAGTATGTATCTTTTCCAACTTCAAATGTCCATCTTCCAAGATGAATCATATTAAATGGTACCTGAGCTCTATATTCTTAGTCTTTGAATGGAAGGCTGAGTTCTTTGCAAGATGAATGACACTCCCACTGTCACAGTACAACATGCTATTCTCCTACTTCTTTCCCAGTTCTTCCATAAACCTATGTAACCAAATCATTTATTTACTAGCCTCTGTAGTAGCAACATACTCTGCTTTTGTTGTTGAAAGTGCAAAAACTTTTTGTAGCTTTGAAATCCAACTTACTGTTATTCCACCTACAGTAAAAACATACCCTGTGGTGCTCCTCCTTCTATCTTTATCACATGCCATATCTGAATCAACATATCTATGTAGAACAATGTCTGAACCCCCAAAACATAATGCATGAGTAGAAGTACCTCTCAAATACTCAAGAATCCACTTTACTGCCTCCCAATTTTATTTACCTGGATTGTTAATATACCTTCTTACAACTCCCATTGCATGTGCAATATCTGGTCTTATGCAAACCATCACATACATCAAGTTGCCAACTGCTAATGAATAAGGGACCCTGGACATGTATTTGATCTCCTCGTGTATCTTGGGACACATTTCCTTAGTTAATTTAAAATGGCTGGCCAAAGGTGTATTAATTGGTTTTTCATTTTGCATTCTATACCTCTCCAACACCTTCTCTATGTACTCACCCTGAGACAATGCCAATTTGTGATATTTCCTATCTCTTGTTATTCTCATACCAAGGATTTTCTTTGCAGCACCCAAATCCTTCATTGCAAATGAATTAGCTAATTTCTTCTTGAGCACATTTATATGCTGCATATTATACCTTGCAACAAGCATGTCATCTACATACAATAGAAAGATAATATAACTTCCATTTTCTATCCTTTTAAAATAAACACAGTGATCAAAATGACATCTACTATAACCTTGTTCTGTCATAAACCTGTCAAAATTCAAATACCACTGCCTTGGAGCTTTCTTTAGGCTATACAATCTCTTCTTCAACCTGCATACCAAAGTTTCCTTCCCTTTGACCTCATACCCCTATGGCTGCTGCATATAAATCCCTTCCTCCAAATCCCCATGGAGAAAAAATGGTTTTACATCTAACTATTCAAGATACAAATCTTCTACTACCGCAAGACTTAAAATAGGCCTAATTGAAATTATCTTAACAGCAGGAGAAAATATTTCATCAAAATCTATACCTTTTTTTTGTGCAAACCTGTTTACAAAAAGTCTAGCCTTGTATCACTTTTTCCCTCCATCTTCTTCCTTCAACCTATAAACCCATTTATTTTGAAATGCTCTTTTTTTTGCAAGCAACTGAACCAAGTCCCAAGTCTGTTTATTTACCAAGGAATCCATTTCCTCTTTCATTCCTTGCTCCCACTTCTTTTTAGTATCTACCTGCAGTGCCTCTTGATAACATTATGGTTCACCAGAATCAATCAAAAATGAATAATACAATGAAGGAGAGTATCATTCAGGGGGTCTACTTAAATTGCTAGATCTTCTAACAACACTTGTAGGATTTTGAGGTAGTTTTTTCTCTTGTTGTTGTACATTTTCATTTTCTGGTACCTTTGGAATTTCCTTTTTAGTGATCTCATCAAGCACTGTGTATTCTGGTTTTTCTTCTTCATGTTTCCTTCCGTACAATTGATATTTATAAATGACCTTCTCATTTAATATGACATCTCTACTTCTAATTATTTTGTGATTTTCACAATCCCATAAGCAATAACCAAAAGAATTAACACCATATCCAATAAATGTACACTTCTTGGATTTTTCTTCAAGCTTTGTTCTATTTTATATATCAATATGGACAAATGCTTCACAACCAAAAGACTTCGGAAATGATTAGTTTACGTTTTTACTTGTCCATGCCTCCTATGTAATTCCACCATCCAAAGAGATTGAAGGTCCTATGTTTATTAAGTAAAAAACAATATCTACAACATCTGCCCATAACTGTAAGGGAAACCCAACATGCAATCTCATATTCCTTGCACGTTCCATGATGGTCCCGTTCATTCTTTCTGAAACAACATTTTCTTGTGGTGTTCCTGGAACTATCTTCTCTCTATGAATCCCATGGTATGGACAATAATCATCAAATGCCTTGCTGCAGTATTCACCTCCATTGTCTAATATAAGACACTTCAAACTTTTTCCTGTCTCATTCTCTACCAAATCTTTCCGTTTCTTAAAATTATGAAAAACATTATATTTTTGATGAATGCAATAAACCAAATTTTTTCTAGTTGCATCATCAATAAAAGTAACATAATAACGAGATACACCAAGAGATGATACATGAGTTGGTCCCCATACATCTGTATGCACAAGCCCTAACCTTTCACTCTTATTTTCTTTTCCGACTCTGAGAAATCTAACTCTCTTATGTTTTTCATAAACATAGTGCTCACAGAAATCCAAATCAATTTTTTTAATATTTGGCAACAAATTTATTTTGTGAAGTATCTGCATCCCCTTATCACTCATGTGTCCAAGCCTATGATTCCACAATGCTGTATCCATTCCCGTAGAAGCTAAAGAGATAGAAGAATCAATAATACCAGTGCATAAATACAATGTACCTACCTTCTCTCCTTTTTCTATCACCAATGATCCTTTGGTGACCTTACATGCCTTATATGTAAATATAGATATACAACCTTCACTTTCCAACTGCCCAGTTGAAATTATACTTTTCCTTAGATTTGGAACATGTCTTACCTCTATGAATAACCATTGGTTTCCATTCTTTTGCTTTATTTGTACCTTTCCCATTCCAACAATTTTTCATAGTCCATCATCACCCAAATGAACTTGTCCAAAATCACCTTGAACATAATATAGAAAATGTTTCCTATGGGGTGTGGCATAAAATGAAGCCCCTGAATCTACTACCAAAGACTCATAAATATTATCTACGAAATAATCAAAGCATCTTGTAAGACATCACCTGTTACATTTGCTTCTTGATTTTTCTCTTGTTGTCCATCTCTTTGTTTCTTTGGAGCTTTGTAGTCTTTCATCATATGTCCTTTCTTCACACAATTCCAACACTCTATCTTTCCTAGTCTGGATTTGGATATTCCCTTCCTATAATTCCCATGTTTCCTTGAGCCCTTTCCTCTATCCTTTTGTCTTCCCCTGTTCTCCATGTTTAACACATTACCTGATGTATCACCTATGCTTTTTCGTCGCATTTCCTCGCTAAGGATAACACCAACAACACCATCAAATTTTAGAGTGTTTGAACCATAGATAGAGTTACTTACAACCATGACCAAGCCGTTCCAATGTTCTGGCAATGAGCACAATATTAGAAGAGCCCTGAACTCATCATCAAAGTCCACTTTTATAGAACTTAGTTGATTAATGACTGTATTAAATTCATTTAAATTATTTGCAATAGACCCACCTTATGACATCTTCATATTAAATAATCTCTTCATTAGAAATAACTTATTGGACATCGAGGTTTTTTCATATAGTTTATCCAATGCATCCATCAGTTCCTTTGTTCTATTTTCTTTTGAAATATTGAAAGCTACCGACGCTGCCAAGCTCATCCATATCATTCCTAGTGCCTTTCTGTCGAGAACCTCCCATTGTTCATCCTTCATGGCCGTCGGCTTCTTTTCTATTCCACCTAATGGTAGGAATATATCCTTCTGATATAAATAATCTTCCACCTACATTTTCCATAACTGGTAGTTTTTGCTGTTATATTTCTCGACCCTAAAATTTCCATCTTCCGCCATTGCTCCCACTTGATTTAGGAACCCTCTTTTACTGCGAGTTACCTTTCACTCTGATACCGGTTGTTAGAAAAATAGGATCGAAGAGAAATAAAATAAAAAAATTGCAGAAATAAAACACAAAAGATACACAATACAATAGAGACACATATATACGTGGTTCACCCAGTGTGGGATGCATCCACTAGAGAAATTTCTAGGTCCTTCCTTTTTATTATCCAACAAAATGAAGGGATACAACCTACAACTCAACCATTGTAACTTCCTCTTCTTTCTCTCATAGTCTCCTCTCTTAGAATACAATATTCACAATGATACACAACCACGATACAATTCCCTCATAAGAGAGGGTTTCCTTCTAGGGTAAAAAACCCTAAAAATAAATTCTATCGTCATATATATGAACTTGTAATGAACAATCCATATTGACTACAAAATTACAATATTTTACAAGGAAATTTTCCCAATATTTCACTTCAGGGGTGCTGCCCCTGAATCTCACGCCAGGGGGATAAAAAATTGTCGTCCCCCCCCCTGGTGAAATTTGTTTGGGGGGGGGAGGGGATCCACCCCACACCCCCCGTTATGGAATGAGATCCAAGCATGGCTGAAACAAACCTTTGAATCAGGAATATAATCAGGCTCCACAACCAAAAAAATGATCTTCTTTGTGGTGTAGTCCTTCTGAATTCCTTCCTTGGCTGATCATGATCTTCTCTTCTATTGATTCCTTCATCATATTGAATCTTCTTTTCTTCTTGAATGTGGAAGGTCTATTGAAGATGTATCTCTATTATACAAATTCTTATTTGATTCTTGCTGACCATAATTCCTTCCTTTGAGTACTTTTTCATAACTCTTTTCTTCATTCTTCCTTGCTGGCAACCTGGAGTGCTTCTCTTCAACTTTCTTTACTGATTATGTGGATGTTTCTCTCTCTTCAATGTTCTTATCGATTTTGAAGATTTTAACAGTTAAAGTGACAACTTCTTCTTCAATCTTCTCAACCCCTTCTTCTTTTTTCATCATCTGAATCTTCATGACTTCTTATGTTCTTCTTGCTTCTTCAAGTTGGATATTTAAGAAGATGATTTATTCTTCAAGTCTTCTTTCTTGTTGACTGAATTCTACCTCAAGCTGGTTGAAATCCTCAGATATTTCCTTGAGATGATCTATCAAAATATTCTCTCTCTTATCTGCTTCCTTTCTTTGTGATACTGTTTCGGCTACTATTTTGGCTTCCAGACATTTTGTCTCTTCCATTTGAATTTTGTATGTTTCTTCAATCCCTCTGGATTCTTCTAGCTAAGCTTTAAGATTCACAACGAATTGTTGAGATTCTTTGGAATTTTCTTGATAATTCTTCTTGACTAATTGTTCCTCAAGAGACTTGTTTTTCTTCCTTTCTTTTGTCAATTCGTCTAAAGCACTGATTAATTATGCTTCAAGGTATACTGTTCCTTCTTCACAATATTATTCTTTTGAATCTATCTGGAATTATAAGCATCTTTCTTCTTGTTCTTTTCTTGCATATTCTTTAGCATTCTCTGGATTTGTGATGGGATATTCCTCAAAGTAAAGATTGTGTAACTTATCTCAAAGTTGTTTAGCTAATGAATATTTTACAACTTTTTCTCTTACCAGATCAGGAAATAGTTCCCAGATGAAATCCATTGCTATTTTTTTGTTTCTTTTCAATTCCTGCTTGGTTTTAGTCTTTGATTTATTTGTAGTGGTGTATCCTGTAACAATTGATTTCCAAACATCATACCCCAATGCCTGTAAAAAAAATTTCATTTTTATGGTCCACATTTCATATCTCTGACCATTTTTACCATCAAATTGTGGTACCCCAAACATAGGGTACTCCATGATCTTCCTTCCAACGGTTAAATTGTTTCCTAAAGGAACCTGCTATGATACTAATTGTTGGAATACTGAAGGGGGGGGGGGTGTTGAATCAGTATGAGCACTTTTACCACTTTTAACCACAATATATAAACTTCCATCTTATCAACAGTATATCATCAATGTATCATCTATGATTGCATTCAATATATCATGAGAATATAAGCATAAATAACATCACATCAAATACATAGTACACTAGAATTTACATGGAAACCCAAATGGGAAAAAACCACAAAAATATTTCTTATATATCAAATAATACATTCATTAGAGTCACCAACTTTCCAATTATCCATCTACAACTGAAAAGAGGCTCCAACCGCATATTTACAAGTTCCAACTTGAAGGAAGCTACAACTCCATGAATTCTCTGGTTCTAACCAGAAGCAGGATACAACCCCCTGATTCTCAGTCTCCAACCTGAAGGAAGCTCCAACTCCCTGAGTTGTTTGAAACCATCTGGAAGGAGGCTACAACCTCCTTTCCTTTCCCCGTCCTGATGCCTTGAAATATAAGTGTAGACCAAACTACAACTATCACAATCATTGCCACTATCACATCAGCTTGCAACCTATCAACCAGTCACTGTATCCAATGTGTCACTGTGTCCAACCTATCATTTTCAACCTATGACTTTATCCAACCCATCACTATCATTGATACAAAACCAAATCCTCATTCACCAAGAACACCTCTCAACTAGATGCTCAAACGTCACCAAAACATGCCTCTACCAATCATGTACACATATCATCGACATATCATCACAAGATATGTATCTCAACCATGTAATAAACCTGTACCATATCATGTACCAAACCTATACCAAATCATATACCGAAACTTTATGAAATCATGCATCAATCATGTACCAAAACTTGTACCATACCATGTACCAAACCTATACAAAATCATGCATGAACCAAAACATGTTCCATACCATGTACCAACACCATAGTATGCATCAATGATGTATCTCAGCATGCATCAATTTCACCAAGAAATGATTCATACATATCTCAAACAATGTGCCCAATATCCAAGATGCTCCTCAAACCATGCGCCTCAACCATATACCATATAACTCATGATATGTCTCAATCATGCCATACACCATGTATCATAAGATATCATCAATGAAGGTCCTAAAAAAATTACCAAACAACCAAGACCATATACAAAGTATATGCCTCAACCATACACCTAAGATGTGCCTCAATTATGTGCCAATGCCTCAACAATATACCAAAGACTTGCCTCAAGCATGCACCATAACATCAACAACATGTAACGCTCAAACCATTAATATAAACATACCTGTAAATATGTAACAAACCTGGTGTATGTGATCAAAAACCTATAGACCTTCCTCAACTTCAACAACAAGAGAATAACATCTTCATCAAACTTTACCTTAGTCTCATGGGATTAGTTTTTGGATTAGTCACAAACCCTAACTTTCAACAAGAATAAATCCATACCTATAATGAATAAGTTCTGAAACTTGTACCCAATATTATTCAATATTGTCTCTACAATTCCTCCAAGTTTCACCACTTGGAATGTCCCAACAGAGGAATTATAGCAAAAATGGTAGACTTTGCTGAATTATGGATTATTCTAGAGATAAAACTTGTAGATCATGCCACACATGGAATATTTTATATGTGGATTGGAAAATAGTACAAAACATACTAAAGAATATACTCTATCCAATTCATTTTGTCTCACTAAATTTGGATCGGCTATGAAGAAGTTATGACTATTTTACCAGGAACACCTATTTGACACTAGTTTCAGGACTAACCAAATACCCTATTTTCCATAGATTTTATCTCCCAAAATTAAATGATCCAGAAGCTGAATTTTCTACCACATGTAACTTGATATGTATTCTCTATAGAATCCAAGTTTCTCTATCTGAATAATTATAGAAATTTTTTTTATAGTGAAAATGGTAACATGACCTGTAAATAACATACTTTAGAACACATCCTCACATGAATTCATCCTCCCCTGGAATTTTGTCCTTATTCACTTCATATTCCCTCTGAAAAAAAAATCATATATCCTTGGTTACCTTAGATAAGAATTACTTACTCACATACAATATATTCAATAGAATGTGTGTGTGAATGTACTTATGAGTAACTTCTTGAGGTGTATATATACTTTTTCTATGTAACCTCTTTCCTTAACTTTAGGGCTTCTTGAACTTTCTTATTACAACTATTTTACCCTTTAATTAATGACTTACAACCAATTAGGGTCTTCTTAACCCATATTTGGGGCTTCCATAGGGGCTTCTTAACCCATATCTGGGGCTTCCAGCTTCATGATATCATAACTCCTCAATCTTGAGGAACTACAAGAGGTTCCACCTACCATTGGAAACAACATGACGAGGAATATCCATCTATGAGTGTGTTACTTGCATTTACATTGTCCTTCATATAATTTTTCCTTGATCAAATTCAGGTTCCATAACCACAACTTCGAGGATTCGTGTAGACTTCATCAAATGCACCCATCACATCTGCTGACATCAACCACTCTTGTTGACATCAATGAAAACTAACTCATCATCAATATCGATCACAACTCGGGGGTATCTCGAACACTCCAAGGGTTGACATAAATGACAACCATCTGTCCAACAATCTCCCCTCTGTGGAATTTATGGAAACACTTACATTGATGGCAACACTCATTCTCTAATACTAATGCTCCCCTATGAGCATCACTCCTCATCAATGTTTTTCTTGATGTTTCTCCCCCCCTTTGACATCAATGGAAAATGGTATCTCCCTTTGGGGATCCTCCCCTTGTCTTCATGCTTCTTTTCTTTCTCTTCACATGTTTCTCTCCAAGTTCCTTTTCTCTTTTGATAGAAAAGAGTGAGCCCCCTTGAAAGTATACCTTCTCTAGATAATCCTTTTCTGACTTCATACACTTGAATCTTACTCTTTTGATATTTCTCTTTCTCTCCCTTTAACATCACGTGAAAAATGACAACTCTCCCTATTGGTATGTCTCCCCCTATTTGCATGCTTCTAATATTTTTTTCCTGATCTCTTTCTTTGACTAATTCTCTTTCCTTGACTTCTCTGCAAGATGTCATGTTGATCAATATAGGGCTTCTTGTGTATGATTCATTTCCTCTCTTCCAGTGCTGCTTATTTTCCAATGGTGCTTCCTCTTGTAACTCCCTAACATATATAAAAAACATTCAAAATTTCTTGACTTCAAATCTTCATGGCCTATTATGTTCATTGTTTAGACATCAATGACCACACTATTTAACAATGTCCCTTTGATGATATTGCTTCTACCGAAGGTTTCTCTTTCCCTCTTCTTCTATTTCTTTCACTACTTGTCTTTTTGTTACCATTTGATTTCACTTGTCCATTGATTCCATTGATTCCAATTGTAAATATGCTTTGTCATATATCTGTCTAGACCTACCAATGATATCACAAATCCATCTCTATGTATATGTCATAAGTTGTCCATAAATCTACTACTCAACTGTCCACAATGTTGAGCCATCTATCCCTATACTATCATGAAAAATTCTTTGCTATAACTGATCATCACATATTCCCATTTATTAGAATGAATCAAATATGTCCACTGATCAACAATACATACTTGAACTTGTAATGACAATATCCTTGCATGGAAAGTTTGTCAATGATATTCCTTTAATATCTGCATGGGAACATTGCTTCTTGATAGATCATTCTATCATTCTATACTTCTATATGACTACTCTGAATCTATCTCTGCAAACACTTCAAACTTATCGAAGGATGGTTCTCTGATTTGTAGTAGCTACCACACCGACTCCCCCTATTCAATATTCATATTTACTAGGAGTCTCCAAGCCGAATGTATTAGAACAATGGAGGAATCTTTCCTAAAGTGGAGTAATATTCCTCTTCATCTTTAGACTCATCATCTCTCTCAACTCTGACTTCTTCCTTTTTTCCTGTGGATTCATTATGATCTTGCACTAAAATTATCGAGAGTATAATTTCTTGGGCCTGTTCTTTATGCTCTTTCTCTTCTTTTCTTACTACTGCAAATCTTGCAATCTATGGGACCTGTTCTTTATTCACTTGTTCTTCTTTTATTTCTTTTCTTCTCCAAACCTTTGTGTATTTGACATGAATGTTTTATTTCATGGTGGGATTTATCAAGCTTCTAAAATTCTGAGCTATGTGACCATAATTGTGGAATTTTTAACATTCAATGTTGTGGAGAGCTACATATGTATTTCTTGTCTGAACATTTATTCCATATGCTCTGCAATCTACATGCTTATGTCTAAAGTTGGTACAAATACAATAATGACCATAAAATAAATTTACATACCTAGGAGTGAATTATATTCTTTGTGGTGTAGTCCTTTTGAATTCATGATTTGGATGATCATGATCTTCTCTTCTTTTGATTCCTTGATCATGATTCAAGATTATTTATTGACTGAATATGGAAGGTCTTGTTGAATATGTACCTCTATTATACTCATTCTTCTTTGATTCTTGCTGACCATGATTCCTTCCTTTGAGTACTTTTGCATAGATAATTTATTCATTCTTTCTTTTTGGCAACTTGGAGTGTTTCTTTTCAAATTTTTTTACTAATGATGTGGATGTTTCTCTCTCTTCAATTTTCTTGCTGAGTTTGACAATTTTAACTCTAAATGTGACAAATTCTTGTTCAAGATTCTCAACCTATTCTTCTTTCTTCATCATCTGAATATTCATGAATTCTTCCGTTCTCTTTGCTTCTTCAAGTTGGATATTCAAGGAGATGATTTCTTCTTCAAGTCTTCTTTCTTGTTGATTGAATTCTTTTTCAAGCTGGTTTAAATCCTCAGATCTTTCCTTGAGATGATTTGTCAAAATATTCTCTCTCTTCTTTGCTTCCTTTCTTTGTGCTACTATTTTGGCTTCCAAACACTGCTTCTCTTCCATCTATCTTTTGTATGTTTCTTCAATCCTTCTGGCTTCTTCCAACTGGGCTTTAGATTCACGATGACCTGTTGAGATTCTTCAGAACTTTATTGAGAATTATTTTTGACTAATTGTTCCTCAAGAGACTTGTTTTTCTTCCTTTCTTTTGTCAATTCGTCTAAAGCACAGATTAATTCTTCTGCAAGGTCTAGTATGCCTTCTTCAAAATCTTCTTCTTCTAAATCTATCTGACATGATGAAAATTTTTTTTTCTTCCATATTCTTTAGCATTATCTATATTTGTGATGGGATATTCCTCAAAGTAGAGATCATGTAGCTTATCCCAAAGTTCTTTAGTTGATGAAAATTTTCCAACTTTTTCTCTTATCGGATCAGGCAATCCTTCCCAGATGAAATGCATTGCTATTTTTTTTTGTTTCTTTTCAATTCCTTCTTGGCTACAGTCTTCAATTTCTTTGTAGCGGTGTATCCTATAACAACTAATTTCCAAACATCATACCCCTGTGCCTATAAAAACACTTTCATTTTTATGGTCCACATTTCATATCTCTGACCATTCTAATCATCAAAATGTGGTACCCCAAACATAGTGTACACTATGATCTTTCTTCTGGTGGTTAAAATGTTTCTTAAAGGAACCTTCTCTAATACCAATTGTTGGAATACTAAGGGAGGGGGGGGGGTGAATCAGTATGGGAACTTTTACCATTTTTAACTACAATTTATAAGCTTCAATATTATCAGTAGTATATCATCAATGTATCATATATAATTTCATTAAATATATCATCACCATATAAGGATAAGAAACATCACATCAAATACACAGTACACCAGAATTTATGTGGAAACCCAAATGGGATAAAACCACAAAATGCTTTCTTATATATCGAAGAATACATTCATTGGAAGCACCAACTTCCCAATTCCCCAGATACAACTAGAAGGAGGATCCAACCTAAAGGAAGCTAAAACTCCCTAAATTCTCTGGCTCCAACCAGAAGGAGGATATAACCCCCTAATTCGTAGCCTCCAACCTGAAAGAATCTCCAAATATTTGAGTTATATGGAACCAACCAAAAGGAGGCTACAACCCCCTTTCCTTTCCCTATCCTACTACCCTGAAATATAAGTGTAGACCAAACTGCCACTACTAGAATCATTGCCACTGTCACATCAACCTATAACCTATCAACCTATCATTGTAACCAATGTGTCACTGTGTCCAACTTGTCACATCAATTTGTCATTGTCAAATTGTCACTGTATCCAACCTGTCACTGTCATTGATACAAAACCAAATCCTCGTTCATCGAGAATACCTCTCAACCAGATGTTCAAACATAACCAAAACATGCCTCTACCAAGAATGTACCAATATCACCAACATATCATCACAAGATATGTATCTCAACCATGTATCAAACCTGTACCATATCATGTACCAAACCTGTACCAAATCATGTACCAAAACTGTACCAAATCATGCATGAATAATGTGCCAAAAACTGTACCATATCATGTACCAAACATGTACCAAATTATGAATAAACCAAAACATGTGCCATACCATGTTCCAACACCATATCATGAATAAAAACTGTGTCTCAACATGCATCAATGTCACCAAGGAATGATTCATACATATATAAAAAATGTATCTCAAACAATGTGCCCAAGATCCAATATGCTCCTCAAACCATGTGCCTCAACCATATACCATATCACTCATGATATGTCTCAATCATGCCGTACACCATGTATCATAAGATATCGTAAATGAAGTGCCTCAAAAAAGTACCAAACAACCAAGATCATATACCAAGTATATGCCTTAACCATGCACCTAAGATGTGTCTCAATCATGTGCCAATGCCCTAACAATATACAAAATACTTGCCTCAAGCATGCACCATAACATCATCAACATGTAGCCCTCAAAAAATGGATATAAACATACCTTTAAATATATAACAGACCTAGTGTATGTGACCACATACCTTCATACCTTCTTCAACTTCAACAACAAGAGAATAACATCTTCATCAAAATTTACCTTAGTCTCATGGGACTAGTTTTTGGATTAGTCACAAACCCTAACTTTCAATAAGCATAACTACACACATGTAACGAACAAAGGTATGAAACTTGTACCCAATATTCGTCAATATCTTCTTTGCAATTTCTCCAAGTTTCACTATTTGGAACACCCCATAAGATAAGTTATAGCAAAAATGGAAAACCTTGTTGAATTACGACTTATTCTAGAGAGGAAACTGTTGGAGTTGCTTCACACACACCTAGGATTTTTTTTTTCCTAAGGTTTTTATTTGTTTATTAGTCACAATTAGTCATTAATATCCAGTCTCCTATATTTTAAGGGAGAATATTCCACCTGGAGAATATTCTCTTTCAGTTGACACTTCAGTTTGAATAGTTGAGTTGAGTTTAGATGATGCATTGGTTTTGTCACCATGCAACAGTGGGATAATCACCATGCTAATGTGCACTTGCCTTGGGATCATCATTAGACTGACACATTACCCTTGATTTCATGAGTTAGCTAGTCACTACTCTTTGTTTAGTCAATTAACTGAAGACTAGTTGACTAGTTAACTCAACTAGGTGGCAGTTCACTCCCGTAACTATCTGAGAGATTAGACTAGGTGGAAATTTACTCTTGTAACTACTGGTGTGTTTCCAAATAACTCTAGACCACCACTATGGCTTATTATTTACTCATGTATCCTATATCTATTGTAAATTATTCACTCTTTGAGTGTCGAAACGGTTAATGAGAATTCTTTCATTCTTTCTCTCATTCTTCTTCTTTTTCCAATTCTCTCTGCAAATGTGTGCATCATTGTTTAGCCAGATCTATTCTGTGTAGGTTCAACACATTTACATGGTATCAGAGTCGATGGACTGCTAAGAAAAATCTACACCAAATATTTTTTGCAGGTACAAAATATTGAAGACAACAAAAAGATGGATTATTCGCCAAAAATACTTCTCACGCTTGATAACTATTTGGAATGGAAGCCAAAAATTCTTCTTATGCTCAGATGTAGAGGCTTGTACCAAATAACTATGGAAATGGAAGTAGAGCCTGATTTTGTCGATGAGAAAAATGACTTTCTCAATAGACAAGATATGGCCATAGGATGTATCTTCTATTTTATTTCTCCCGAAATTCTCCATCAAGTATATGATGACTCACAAAAATTCACTCCAAATGATTTATGGAGCATATTAGAGGTTCTATTTGGGAATAAGGAAGAATGCATGCAAAATGTTGATGAGATAGAGAATGTAGAAAATCCACTAGAAGACAAATCGTCTCAGTTTAAAGAGCCTTCTACACAAGTATCTACAAAAATTTGTTTTCCATTAATTGAAGATGATGTCTACTCCACTTTAGATTTCTTTTCTAAAATTCATGTGGAATATATATGGCATGCATCTCATGAGTCACATGCAAATACTTTTCCATGCACAATGCATGCATCTCAGGAGACAAAAAGGGAGACGCACACATCAGACTCCATTTTGATATTTTATGAGCACAATTTGCAGAAACAAATTGGATATTTGAATTCCTCTCAGGAAAATATCCAATTTCAAAAAACAAAATGACTGAAACAGAGTTCAGAAAGTGAAGTTACGATCTTTTTAAAATCAACAAAACTTTAGCATTTTTTTCGGAAACGACCGTACGGTTTTCAAATTTTCATCCAAACTTTATTTGGATATTATTCATTACAAGAAGATAAAGTGGATATGTGTGGAACTATCAATGATGCATATACTTCATCAGATCCATGCAGACATCTACATCTTCAAAAAAATCTTCAACGAACACAAACTTGCACAGTTGCAAGGTCTTCTTGGAGTGAAGGAAAAGGTTG
>JASDQU010101870.1:156443-167324 GCA_032191745.1 Picea mariana
GTGATGTTCAGGGGGGGTGTTGGAGTTACTTCACACACACCTAGGATTTATTTTTCCTAAGGATTTTCTTTGTTTATTAGTCATAATTAGTCATTATCTAGTCTCTTATATTTTAGGGGAGAATATTCCACCTGAAGAATATTCTCTTTCAGTTGATACTTCAGTTTGACTAGTTGAGTTTATTTTAGATGATGCATTGGTTTTGTCACCATGCAACATTGGGATCATCACCATGCTAATGCACACTTTTCTTGGGATCATCACCATACTGACGCATTACCCTTGATTTCCCGAGTTAACTACTCACTACTCTTTGTTCAGTCAATTAACTGAAGACTAGTTGACTAGTTAACTCAACTGGGTGGCAGTTCACTCCCGTAACTGCCTGAGAGACTAGACTAGGTGGCAGTTTACTCATGTAACTACTGGTGTGTGTCCAAATAACTCTAGACCACTACTATGGCTCATTATTTATTCATGTATCCTATATCTATTTTAAATTATTCACTCTTTGAGTGTCGAAATGGTTAATGAGAATTCTTTCATTCTTTCTCTCCTTCTTCTTCTTTTTCCAATTCTCTCTGCAAGTGTGTGTATCATTGTTTAGCTAGATCTATTCTGTGCAGGTTCAACACATTTACAGAAATGTGTAGAGCATGCCACACATGGAATATTTGATATGTGGATATGAAAATCATACACCAAATATTATGGAATGTACGATATCCAATGCAAAATTTCTGTCTGAATTTGGATCCTTTATGAAGAAGTTATGACTATTTAACTTGGAACACCTGTTTGAGACTAGTTTTAGAACTAGCAAAAAACCCTATTTTCCACAGAGTGTATCTCCGAAAATTCAACGAACCTGAATATGAAATTTCTACCATAGGTACCTTGATATGTTGTCTCAATAGAATCCAAGTTTTTCTATCTAAATCATTATAGAAATTTTTTTAGCGAAGATGGTAAGATGACCTGTAAATAAGATACCTTAAAACGCATTCTCAAAATATTTCATCCTCCCTTAGAATTTCTCCCTTCTTTACTTCATCTTCCCTCTGAAAAATGCCTTAGATATCCTTGGTTACCTCAAATAAGAATCATTTTCTCACATATAATATTTTCAATAGAATGTGTGTATGCATGTACTTATGAGTGACTTCTTGAGGTGTATATATACTTTTTCTAGGTAACCTCTTTCTTGAACTTTAGGACTTCTTGAACTTTCTTGTTACAACCACTTTACCCTTTCATTAATGAATTGCAACCAATTAGGGTCTTCTTAAATCATATTTGTGGCTTCCAACTTCATCAACTCATAACTCCTCAACTGTGAAGAACTATGTGACGTTCCACCTACCATTGGAAACAACATGATGAGAACTATCCATATATGAGTGTGTTACCTAAATTTAAACTGTCATTCATATCCTTTTTCCTTGATCAAATTTGGGTTCCATAGCCACACCTTTGAGGATTCGTGTAGACTTAATCAAATTCACCCATCACATCTGTTGACAACAACCATTCTTGTTGACATCAATGCCAGATAATTCATCATCAATTTTGATTACACCTACGGGGTATCTCGGATTCTCCAAGGGTTGACATCAATGAAAACAAACTGTCCAACACTTCAACCCCTCTATTTTCATATTTTCTTTGAGAATTTCACTTTGAAATAAAAAAATGTTTGTACAAAACTGTTTCACCTTCATACCCATATTTTTTTGAATTATTTTTTTCCCGAGGAAATGTACTTGTGGGAAACCCTCCAAATACTTCCTCACAATCCATGGATGGTAACCGGGGTAAACCATTGGCCTTGATTACTGGGCCTTTCCCCGAGGGGTTCAAGCTAATCAAACCCATGAACAACAACAAGCATGATAAAATCAGGTCTAGCTTTAGAGAAATTTAGCTAACCCTCAGGGCTTTTTGAAAAATATTTATGGAAATATAGTGGGATAAATTTGTTGTTTATTAATTACAAATACTTTTAAATTTTAAGTAAGGGTAATGAGTGATCTATGTGGGTTTGAAGTTTTTTAGAGATGATTATTCATTTTAGGGAAAAATATATATGCTCATAATCTACACATGTTGCACTAGTGCTTGGACTACATTTTGTGATTTTTTGGATTTAAAGACTATTTATTATTGTTTATTGAAATAGATTAAAACAAAACAAAGATATGAAAATTACTAAGAAAATTAAAAATACACTTTAAAAGGACAATGGGAGGAAGTGAAATATGAATTTTTCTATTTTTTTGGTATTGTGATTTACAATATTAAATTTTCATTTCAGGTGATTTTGAGAACAACAAAATTCTTAAGTGATAAAGTTTAGAAGAAAATATTAGTACATAAAAATTCTTATTGAAAATCCACAATTCTTGTATCATTACAAACTATATTTGAATATGAATCTATTGGTACCAAGTTCAATAGATAATATTTAAAATTTACAAGCGTTAAAATACCTAACTTTTAATGTTGATGTTTTTGGAGGTTGTTTTTACCAAATTCCCCCTAAATACCACTTTTAGTGACACAAACAATTTCCCCTAAATGCCTAAAATGTAGTAGTGTATAACATGGGAGTATGGGAGAAACTAGTTCATCCAAAGGTGCTACTAAGTAAAATTTTAACCAACCTTTTCTATGGATACTATTAAAACAATGTGAAATCAAGGACATATATGGAGATAAATCTTGTGGATTAATTTCATCAATAATAAATGAAATTCAATTTGTAAATTTAACAGCACGAGTTTTCTCCATCCCTTCAGGTAATGCTCTTTTTTTTGAACTATAGGGTTCTCATTACACTTTATGAATGAAATAAATTCTTAACTCACATAAACTTGTTTTTTTGAAAGAGTCATTTTTCTTGACTTTTTAAACCAAATAGTGGATTTAGAAACTTATTTATTGAACTACCCATGCCATGTACCTTTGATTATCACTAATAATAACCTACCATCAAGGAAAAATCCTAAAAAAACATGCCCTGATAACAAACTATTACAATTAATTGTGGTACTCAAATTGACTAGATGATTAAAATGTAATATGTAATAGCTCAAATCACACACATGTGCACTTAATATTTATTTTAAAAATTCTATCAAAGAATATTGATAATTTATTTCTAAACAAAGTCATAAATGTAGGAATGATAGGTAGGCTTTAATTTAAAAATTATTTCCTAGTGAGACCATGCCATCCAATGATATTGATTTCTTTCTTTAGTGCTGTGTTTGTTCTATTCTTTCTTGACAATTTTGATAATTCATTTCAATGAGTTTATTTCATTTTCTCTACCCTCACTCTTAATTGAAATTTTCTTCCAATAAACATGTCATTTAGTTTTACCCTTTTTGATGGACTACAAACTACAACTCCAACTTCTACTCCAACAACCTCTTCTTTGGGTTTGACTTGTATATGGAGACTTCAATGAAATATTCATGTTCAAGTCCACTAATTGCTCAAAAAACATAAACTAGGTCCCAAACTAATTGATATGACAGATCCCTACTTCAAATTGTAAACTTACTTTCATCATATATAAACATTTTAGTAGATACACAGAGTTCTCTATTGTTTTCTATACCAATATAGGTAGTGATCAATTAGTTTCTCCACAACTCTATCTTGTTTTTCTTTCCATCATACCCACTATAAATGTGACT
Source organism: Picea mariana (assembly GCA_032191745.1). Taxonomy (NCBI): domain Eukaryota; kingdom Viridiplantae; phylum Streptophyta; class Pinopsida; order Pinales; family Pinaceae; genus Picea; species Picea mariana. The sequence continues at coordinate 160,148 of JASDQU010101870.1, forward strand.
TATTACTTTGGACATGTTACTTAACCTCTTGAGACTCATCATAACTACATGTGGACTTTGAACTCGCTAGCTAAGCTATAATGGAACCCATAGGTTATCATGTACATGCATTTATGATTATGATTGTGTCAGTGACTTAAGATGTTAATTCATAATTTGGTCATGATTTTATCCTTTAATGGGACATCCTCATCAACAAATGTGACTAATTCATAATTTGGTTAGGATTACATAGGTTATCATGTGCATGTATTTATGATTATGGTAAATGGGTTAGTCATTTAAGATGTTAATTCTAATCATGATTTTCTCCTTTAATGGGACATCTTCATCATAATATAAGACTCTGTCATAGTTGCGAAATAAAACTAACAACCTATAGTCCCTCATTCCCCACATGCCTGTCCCACCCAGGAAGTGTGCCCCTTCTCTGCTCAACAGTCCTTTGGCTACCCCACATCCTTTCCAAGCTTCAAAAACAGGCTGGACAAGAAGTCTCAGAGAACTGTAGATGTAGTTTAACACCTTCGGGAAATAAATTCCCAACAATTCTCTCACCCAAATAATTTCTCACGGGCCTGACAACCCACCTATTCAATATCCCATGGGCATGACAACCCGCTTCTTCAGTCTAGCTCCCAAGCTAACCAGCTACACAAAAATAAAATGGCTATGAACACAGGTTCAGGTACAATGATGATGGTACGAAGGATAGCTCAATGGTGTGTGAATACTCATGGATGATTGAATAGATAGAAGAAATGATGTTCAGAATGATGGAAAATGAAATAAGTCCCAACAATATGTATGCATGTCCCCAACTTGACACTTGTCATGTTGGGAGCTACTTTGGTGCACTTGTCCCCAACTTTGGAACTTAGGATAAAATAATTATCCATACTTTATATTTTAAGAAATATTAACATAATATTCCTTTTTGGCTTAAGCTCCCTAGCTTGGCCCCTTTTCCTTAAATTTTAGCCCTTCCCTTTCCCTAACTAGTGGATTTTGGTCCCCCATACTCTTTGATTGTGGTCGGTCTGTGTGCATTGATGTATTTTATATTAATTATGAGACATGTACAAAAACAAGCACACTGGCCTTTAACATCTAGGCTCTCCCGCCTAATCAAAACATAAGCATCCTAGATTATAATAACTAGCTCACCATCCTATAAAACATATCATATACACAAAGGCTCACTGGCCTCACAATCACACGCACTTAAGATGCTGTGCGCGGCATCCTGGAATGTGCACACTTTATCATTCCACTGTGCATTGCATGCATGCACTATGCCATGAAAGGTGCATACAAAATGATGTCAGACAACTCACCAGCTTAAGTACATTTGTGTTTACATTTAAAATTGGGTTCGACCTTAGGGGTATTACAATCCCCTCCCCTTATTTATGCACTTTACTCAGTGCATCATGTACCCATGTACAACAAAATTTCAAAAATCCTCAAAAGGATGCAAGTATTCTGCCCACATTGCATCCTCATGCTCCCAAGTAGTGTCCTTAGGACCATACTAGGTCCATTGGACATTTACAAGCCCTATGGATCGGTTCTGAAGCTATTTAATTTCTGGTCCATAATGCATACCAAATGAACTTGGAAAGCGCCTTCTTGCTCCATATGAATCACATTCCAATCAATAACATGATTAGCATCAGGTATATATTTATTGAGCAATGATACATGGAATACATTATGAACATACATAGATGTAGGGAATGCAATCATATAAGCTACTGGACCAATCCTCTCTAGGATTTCAAATGGCCCACAATAGCAAGATGCCAACTTTGAAAAATTTTCCAACTTCATGGAACTTCTGTTGGCTTTCACTTTCAAGAATACATGGTCTCCCACTTTAAATTCCCTATGAGTTCTGCCCTTATTAGCATAGATTTTCTGCCTGTCTTGGAAACCTTTAAATTTTTCTTTATTTTTATCATTTGCTCCTCCATTTCCCTGAGAAAATCTGGTCCAACCATTGCTCTGTCTACTGGGTTATCCTAGCTTACTGGTGTGTTGCACTTTCTTCCATAAAGTGCCTCAAATGGGCTCATCTTTAGAGATGATTAGTACCCATTGTTATAATCAAACTCTACCAAGTGTAGGTAGTCATCCAATTTTGATGGTTTATCCATCACATACATTCTCAACATATCTTCAATCACTTGATTTACCCTCTCTATTTTTCCATCCGATTCTGGATGATAACCTGTACTGAAATTCAAATTTGTTCCAAATCCATTAAATAATCATTTCCAAAATTTTGAGGTAAATTTTGGATCTCTGTCAGACACAGTTGTCTTGGGTATGCCATTTAATTGAGCAATTTCCCTCATATAAACATCAACAATGTTGGCTGCCTTGTGAGTGAGCTTAACTGGAATAAAATGGGCAACTTTAGTAAGCTTATCCACCACTACCATGATAGAATCATGTTGCTTGTTTGTTCTGAGAAGTTTGGTGATGAAATCCATGGTTACAACTTCCCATTTCCACTCAGGAATGGGTAATTGTTGTAGCAAACCAGCTGTGTGTCTATGCTTGACCTGAAAATGATAAAGACTTGTATTCTTGAAAATATTTGCAAGTTTTAATTCAAGTGTTATTATGCAAATGGATCAATTTTGCAAACACAACTTTTATAGAAATTTCACATTCAAGATGCATATAATCAACAACAAATAATAGTGAACGGAAAACACATAACACAACAAATGATAAAGGAGTTCACCCCTCTCTTGGGCTACATCTCCCAGTCTAGCTTCCAATGGATCTTTTGTATTATTTTCTCAAAGTTCTAAAATATGTGCTTTACAATTCTTAAAATGTCAAATAGATGGCTCCAATGGCTTCAGAACGTCCAAAAACCCCTAGCTAGGCTTTTTCGGCACCTCGTTTGGCTAAAAATTGAAGAAGATAGGCTTCCTGGAAGTTCCCCTTCAAACTTGTTGTCTCTGGATCACCAAAATGCACCTCTACCCCCTCAACCTAGCCCCGACGTGCATATTTGTGTTAAAACCCAGCACCGGGTGCAACTACAAAATGGTGCGAACTATAGGACGGTTAGGGTGCGCCTAGCCCCTAACCACCAAGACCATGGGCATATGGGTCACCATGTGACCACACACATATACAAAAAGGGGTCAAGTTTTAAACCATATGGTAATGGGTCAGAGGGCGCACGCCTGTGGTTACATGGCACATACATATGACCAGGGGCCGGGGCTTAGCCCTGGCCTGGACCATGCCCCGACTCACAACATATATCAATTCAAATAAATTATAACTCATATGTATGTTAAGAACCATATGTGGGCATGCCGATTGGGTGGCCCTTCCCAAGACTCTTCCCCTGCTCGAAGGTTGCAGGGTCAAGTCTTGCCAAATACATAGATTTTAAACCATAGCCAAGGTGACACGTGGCGGCCATTGATTGGGCCATGTGTCGCCATCCCATTCACCACAAACAAGCCACATGTCAAGAAACGATTCATCGTCCAACTGCCAACCAACACCTGCCACATGTTGTACAGCCCTACCAACTCATCCCTGCTACATGTCGTACGACCCAGCCATGTCAGCATCTGTACGGACTGTATGGAATGTATAGTCAGCACATTTTGTTTCCCTGTTTGATGATTTGAACATAACGCGATATCTAACTCATTCGACATTCGTTTGAACCCAAACAAGTTGCGTTGGGTTCGTGACAACGAGGCCTATGTACCTGATCGATTTGAAGTGATTCCGAGCACTTTGAATTTTGAGAAAAGTTTGATCCCCTGGATCACACCTCCCCATTGGAAAGCTTTTGGACCTCCAAAAGACTATTTTCAGTCTATCTGAAGATGAGGGTATAGTTCCCTCACATTTCCAACCTCAATCCACTTGGCTTTGCTTGGATTTGTTCCTTTAAGACCAATTCAAAGATATTCCACATTTCCTCGTTTTGAAGTTCTCATTCTCCTGTTAAGGATTGTGTCTTCATGTAGTTCTGTAATATATTCTGGGGAGAAATCATCTATAGAAGGAATATGAACATGTTCTCCTTGATCATCAATCAAAGGAGTCTCATACAATTTCAAATTCTCAACATTAACAACTGCATACATTTGCATAGAAGGAGGGAAATCTAAACGGAAGGNCGTTGTTACCAATCTTGTCAAGAATCTTGAAAGGACCATATCGAATTGGTTTCGGTTTTTTACCTTCTCCTTTAAGCCTCTCCTTACTAATGTAAAGCCAAACTTCATCTCCAACTTGGAAACTGTGATCAACACGATGCTTATCATGTCTTGTCTTGTACTTGGCTTGACTCTTTTCCAACTGCTCTTGTACCATTTGATGTATCGACTGAATTTGTTCAATGATTTTTTTTTCCCTATCAATGTCATATTGACCATCAATAGAAAAATCATTCACAAAGATAAAATCTAAAGGAGATTTGGGCAAATAGCCAAAACATGCTTCAAATGGCGATGTTTGAGTTGAAGAGTGCTTAGCTCGATTGTAAGCATGCTGAATGTAGTGTAAATGCTCATCCCAAAGTTTAGGATGCTTGCTGCAATAACCACGAAGAAGATGCACCACTGTTCTATTTACCACTTTTGTCTGACCATCGGTTTGCGGATGAAAAGCTATGCTCTTTTTTAGTTTGGTGTTCATGAATGACCATAAACTTGACCAAAAGTTCCCAATAAATTGAGAATCTAGACCAGAAATAATGGATTTAGGTAATCCAAAATGTACCCAAACATTCTGAAAGAACATTTGTGCCATTTGTTCAGCTGTAACCTGCTTCTTACAAGGCATCAAAATACACATTTTTCTAAATCGATCAACCACAACATAAAGATAATCATGATTTCTTTTAGACATAGATATACCTCCTACAAAGTCCATAGAAATACTTTCCCAAGGACGAGAAGGAACCGGAAGTGGAGTATACAAACCCAACTTTCTGTTGCTAGGTTTGCTTGTGTCACATAACAAACATCCTCGAACATATCTTGAAACACTTTCATTCATTTTAGGCCAATAGCAGTACCTTTGCAAATTAGCCACCGTCTTGCCTACACCAAAGTGACCAGCAATAAGAGAAGAATGGGCTTCTCTTATTATGTTGATTCTTTCACCCCGTGGAATACAAAGCTTGCCAAGATGATACAAAATATTATCATGTACATGGTAATCCAATTCCTCAACATGGTTAGAATGACACAAAGTCTCATATACTTCTTTAAAATCAGTATCTAAAGCATATTGCTCTACATAACTCACATGTATGATAGGACTATGCTTAAGAATAATTGAAGCACTAATAATAGGCCTTGAAAGCATATCAACAACTTTGTTATAAATGCCCTTCTTATACCTTATGACCAAGTGGAATTGTTGTAGAAAACCCATCCATTTGAAGTGCCTTGCTTGTTGTAGCTTTTTTTGTGATTGTAAGTATTGCAGTGGTTGATGATTTGTGTGGACAATGGTTTCTTTCCCCAGCAAATAATGTTTCCATTTTTTCACACTTTGCACCAATGCATACAACTCCTTATCATAAGTAGGATAGTTAATCATGGCACCATTAAAAGTTTCAGAATGAAAACAAATGGGCTTACCATGTTTTAACAAGACTGATCCCATTGCATAATTGCTTGCATCAGTTTGGATTTCAAAAGGTTGCCTCAAATTCAGAAGTGCAAGAACTGGCGCGGAACTGATTCTCTCCTTCAAAGTATCAAAAGCCTTTTGTTGTTTGCCTCTCCATTGAAAAACTTGCTTGACACTTGTCACTGCATGTAATGGAGCTGCAATGGAAGAAAAGTTAGCCATAAACTTTCTCCAATATTGGGCTTCTCCCAAAAAACTTCTTACCTCTGTCACATTGTTGGGCTTGGGCCATTCCAATATGACTTTGACCTTGGAGGGATCAATTTTCAATTCACCTCCACCAACAATATGCCCCAAGTAGATAAGTGAAGTTTTTCCAAACTCACATTTGGACATCTTCAAAAACAACTTTTCCTTTCNCAACATGGTTAGAATGACACAAAGTCTCATATACTTCTTTAAAATCAGTATCTAAAGCATATTGCTCAACATAACTCTCATGCATGATAGGACTATGCTTAAGAATAACTGAAGCACTAATAATCGGCCTTGAAAGCATATCAGCAACTTTGTTATAAATTCCCTTCTTATACCTTATGACCAAGTGGAACTATTGTATAAAACCCATCCATCTGAAGTGCCTAGCTTGTTGTAGCTTTGTTTGTGATTGTAAGTATTGCAGTGGTTGATGATCTGTGTGGACAATGGTTTCTTTTCCCAACAAATAATGTTTCCATTTTTTTACACTTTGCACCAATGAATACAACTCCTTATCATAAGTAGGATAGTTAATCATGGCACCATTAAAAGTTTTAGAATGAAAACAAATGGGCTTACCATGTTGTAGCAAGACTACTCCCATTGCATAATTGTTTGCATCTGTTTGGATTTCAAAAGGTTGTCTTAAATTTGGAAGTGCAAGAACTGGCGCTGAACTGATCTTCTCTTTCAAAGACTTTCTTTTCTTGCCTCCTCATTGGAAAACTTGCTTGACACTTGTCACTGCATGTAATGGAGCTGCAATGGAAGAAAAGTTAGCAATAAACTTTCTCCAATATTGGGCTACTCCCAAAAAACCTCTTACCTCTGTCACATTGTTGGGCTTGGGCCATTCCAATATGACTTTTACCTTGGAGGGATCAATTTTTAATTCTCCTCCACCAACAATATGCCCCAAGTAAATAAGTGAAGTCTTTCCAAAATCGCATTTGGACATCTTCAAAAACAACTTTTCTTTTCTCAAAACATCCAAAACTTGTTTTACATGCTTAATATGCTCTTCACGAGATTTGCTAAAAATCAAAATTTCATCCAAGTAGACGATAACACAATCATCAAGAAAAGGCCTTAATACATCATTCATAACTCTCATGAAAGTAGCAGGTGCATTGCAAAGTCCAAAAGGCATTATCATCCACTCAAACAAACCTTGCTTTGTTTTGAAAGTTGTCTTCCATGTGTCTCCTTCGGCAATCCTGATCTGATGATATCCGCTTCTCAAATCTAACTTAGTAAAATATTTATCATCTTTCAATTGATCAAT
>JASDQU010101870.1:167424-203985 GCA_032191745.1 Picea mariana
CCTGAAATCAACACACATACACCATGTACCATCTTTCTTTGGCACTAACACAATTGGAGATCCACATGGCGATGTGCTTGGCACGATGACCCCTTTGTCAAGCAACTCTTGGATTTGTTTTTTGATTTCAGCATTCTCCATGACTAACATCCTGTACATACCAATGTTTGGAAGAGGACAATCTTGCTGCAATTGAATTTCATGTTGGATACCCCTTTTTGGAGGTAATCCCTTTGGTTCCTGAAACATCTCATCATATTGATTAACAACCTCATATAGATCAGATTTCAACTTTGCATCACAACCTTTGAAAACTTCATTTTCAATATCAACTTTGGGTTTAATCATTAAGAGAACAAAATTCTTGCTAGCATTGACTAATCTCTTCATTTGTCCCACATTTACAAGTGACAAATTCATCTTCTTTGTATGGGCTCTAACAATGTACTCAATTCCATTTTTAAAAAAGTGATACTTATTCTCATGACGATGAAAAATGGCTTTTCTATCATATAAATATGGGCTTCCCAACACAATACCACAGATATCCAAAGGAATAACATCAAGCTCTACCTCATCTATAAAATTTGCAGTGATAACAAACCTAAGTTTACACCTTTTTGTCACCTGCAATTTAGCATTATCACATATCCAACCAAGAGGGTATGGTTTAGGATGTGGAATTGTTTCTAATTTTAATTTCTTGACAGTGTCTTCAAATATAAGGTTTTCTTGAGATCCAGTATCAAATAGAGTATCTATCTTGGTATGCTTTGAAACAACCCTTATGTGAAAAAGTTCTATTCTTTCTTTTTCTTGTCGAGTTTCATTGAGATTACTGTTACTTGAAGAACTAGTACTTGCAATAGAACCCTTAACTTGATAACCCATGGATGTAATGTTTGTTTCATCACTCAAATTAGAACCTAAATCATGTTGTATGGTTGCAGCAGTCTTTGACTTCCCTTTGTTGCCAAACTTTTTGGGTCTTCTTTCAAGATGAAGTTTCCAAGAATGGTCTTCATCATGGCCATCTTTTGAACAATGTTTGCATGTAAATTTTTCTCCCTCTTTCTTAACAGAAACATTCCTTTTTCCATTACCCTTGAACTTCCTCTTTCCTTTGTCTCCATGAATGAAAGGCTTCTTGTTACCCTCATGAGTTTCATTCCTTCCTCTTGCTTCCAAATGAGTTGCCTGAACACAAACTTCATCTAGATTGGAAGGATTAAACATGAGTATTGTATGTCTCAAATAACTATGTAAAGCTCCAATGTATTTGAGTAAAGTTTCTTGAGAGTACAAATCTACTCCCAAAACCAAATCTCTTCTCCTAAATTCTTGAGTAAAGCTTTGCACATTTTTTCCTTTAGCTTGTCTAAAATTTTGCCAATCCATAGTAGCTTTTTTCATATATGCCAATGGGTAAAATTGTTTTTTAATTGCAACAATAAAATCATTCCAAGAGGTTAAAATTTTACCATGTTTCTTCATGTCCTCTTGAGTCTTGGCTTCCCACCAAATGAGTGATGAACTATCCAATCTTAAAGAAGCAAATTGAATCTTAGTTTCATCATCTTGAATTTTTTGTATCCTACAATACACCTCAATCTGACGAATCCAATTATCTAATTTCTTAGCATTTACCTCTCCATTGTACATTGGAAATTTGAATTTAATATCAAGCTTTAACAAAGGAATTTGTGGAGGAGTTTTACCATGTCCTTTTGGAGAATTTGGAAGAGGTCTTGAACTTGTAGTAGAAGAAGAAGAAGAAGGAGGTGAGGGTGGTGGAGAAGCACCATTCCCTCCATTTCCATTTGGAGTTTTATCACCATTGTCTCCCTTGTGCTTTGAAGGGTTGGAGCCTTCACCTTGCAACCTTATATTCTTTTCTTCCATCAAGGCATTCATCATTTCTCTCATTTCCATGAAATCCTTTATGAGATCTTCATCTTCTATAGGAATATGTTCATGACTCTCTTCATGAGCCAAACTTGGTGAATGCCTCCTTGAAGCTTGAGGTGATGATATAATCTTTCTTCTTGAAGGATGAGAACTTGGCTCTACAAGTTGACCTTCTCCTTTTGTGATTTTCAACCTTATGAGCATCAGAAAACAAAACACTTGCAAATAATCAAGTCTTCAAAAACCTAAGCTCTGATACCAACTTGATCTGAAAATGATTAAGACTTGTATTCTTGAAAATATTTGCAAGTTTTAATTCAAGTGTTATTATGCAAATGGATCAATTTTTCAAACACAACTTTTATAGAAATTTCACATTCAAGATGCATATAATCAACAACAAATAGAAATGAACAAAAAACACATAACACAACAAATGATAAAGGAGTTCACCCCTCTCTTGGGCTACATCTCCTGGTCTAGCTTCCAATGGATCTTTTGTATTATTTGCTCAAAGTGCTAAAATATGTGCTTTACAATGCTCAAAGTGCTAAAATATGTTTTTTACAATGCTCAAAATGCCAAATAGATGGCTCCAATGGCTTCAAAACGTCCAAAAACCCCTAGCTGGGATTTTTCGGCACTTCGTTTAGCCAAAAATTGAAGAAGATAGGCTTCTTGGAAGTTCCCCTTTAAACTTGCTGTCTCTGGATTGCCAAAATGCACCTCTGCCTCCTCAACCTAGCCTCAACGCGCATATTTGTGTTAAAACCCAGCACCGAGCGCAACCGCAAAATGGTGCGAACTGTAGGATGGTTAGGGAACGCCTAGCCCCTAACCGCCAAGACCGTGGGCATATGGGTCACCATGTGACCGTGCGCATATACAAAAAGGGGTCAAGTTTTAAACCATATGGTAATGGGTCAGAGGGTGCACGCCGGTGGTTACATGGCACATACATATGATTGGGGGCTGAGGCTTAGCCCTGGCCCGGACCATGCCCCAACTCACAACATATATCAATTCAAATAAACTATAACTCATATGTATGTTAAGAACCATATGTGGGTGCGCCGGTTGGGTGGCCCTTCCCAAGGCTCTTCCCCTGCCCGGAGGTCGCGGGGTTGAGTCTTGCCAACTACATATATTTTAAACCATAGCCAAGGTGACACGTGGTGACCATTAATTGGGCCACGTGTCACCATCCCATTCGCCACAAACAAGCCACATGTCAAGAAATGATTCATCGTCCAACTGACAACCAACACCTGCCATGTGTCGTACGGCCTTGCCAACTCAGCCCTGCCACATGTCGTATGGACTTGCCATGTCAGCATCTGTACGGATTGTACAAACTGTACAGTCAACACATTTTTTTTGCATGTTTGACGATTTGAATAGAACACGATATATCACTCATCCGACGCCCGTTTGAACCCAAACGAGTTGCGTTGGGTTTGTGATGATGAGGCCTATGCACCCATTCGATTTGAAGCAATTATGAGCACTTTGAATTTTGAGCAAAATTTGATCCCCTAGATCAATGCTTAACTTTTACAGCTGGGTGTCTATGCTTAACTTTTACCTTTTGACATTCCAAACATCTGGCAATAAAATCTGCAACTTCTTTCTTCATGCATGGCCAATAATATTGGCTCTTGACAACCACAATAGTTTTTTGATAACCTAGGTGCCCAACATAAGGTAAATTATGCATTTCTCCCAATATAATATTTTTCAATTCATGAGAATTTGGCACATAAATTCTGCCTTTGTACATGAGAATTTCATCATTAACTAGCTTGTATTCTTCAATTTTCTGTTGCAAATTACCTTGCTGTAATTTTGCCACTAATTCCTTGTATTGTAAATCTGATTTGGAAGCCTCTATAATTCTGTCTTTCAAATCTGATTGGTACATGCTAATGGATGTAACATGCAATTCATGCACTCTTATGTTGAGTGCATCAACCACTTTGTTCTCTTTCCCCTTGATATGCTTTATATCAAAGTCATATTCACTTAGAAATCCTAACCATCTGGTTTGGCTAGCATTTAGAGTTGGTTGATCAAATAAATATTTCAGACCATTGTGGTCTGTTCTTAACTCAAACCTTTTCCCCATGATGTAGTGTCTTCATTTCCTCAAGGCATGCACTATGGCTACCAACTCCAAATCATGAGTGGCATAGTGTCTTTCATGCTCCTTCAACTTCCTTGATTCATAACATATAACAAACCCATTTTGACTGAGGACTCCACCAATTCCCTCTTTACATGCATCTGTGTATACAATGAAGTCTTCATTTGGGTATGCAATCCTTAGTATTGGAGCACTTGTTAATAATTGTTTCAAGTGTTGGAAACTCTTTTCACAATCCAATGCCCACTGAAACTTTACACCCTTTCTTTGCAAGGAAGTGATTGAGTGTGAAATCTTTGAGAATCCTTCAATAAATCTCCTATAGTGTCCTATAAGGCCCATGAATGATCTGACCTCTATCACATTCTTTGGTGCTGACCATTATCTAATGGCTTCTATAATCTCATGATCCACTACTATCCCATCCTTTGAAATGATATGGCCCAAATAATCAATTTTCTTTTGATAAAATGAGCACTTTCTCAATTTGGTATACAACTGATGCTCCCTTAATACTTGCAACACCATCCTTAAATGATGTTCATGCTCTTCTTCTGACTTGGAATATACAAGAATGTCATCCAAAAATACAATGACAAACTTTTCTAAATATTCTCGGAAAACACCATTCATTAAGCACATGAAAACAACTGGTGCATTTGACAACCCAAATGGCACCACTGTGAACTCATAATGACCATACCTTGTCCTGAAGGCAATCTTTCTGATATCTTCCTCTTTAATCCTTACCTGATGGTATCCTGATCTGAGATATATCTTCAAAGATATCTTTGCATCCTTCAATTGATCAAAAAGATCATCAATCCTTGGCAGAGGATACTTGTTCTTAACAGTCACTTTATTACACTATCTGAAATCAATGCACAATATTAATGTTCCATCTTTCTTCTTCACAAACAAGACTGGGGCACTCCAAGGTGACACACTTGGGCATATATACCCCTTCTTCAGAAGCTCTTCAAGTTGCATTTGAAACTCCTTCAACTCTGGTGTACTCATTATGTAAGGAGCCTTTGACACTGGAGCTACTCCAGGCATTAAATTTATAGAGAAATCAATATCTCTCTTTGGGGGTATTCCTGGTACTTCCCTGAACACATCTTCAAACTCTTTTAGGACTACATAATCTTCCAAATTTGGCACCTTATATTTAGGTGTCTCTTCCATATGTGCTGCAAATATTTGACACCATTTTCTGTAACATTTCTTCAACTGCAATGCTGAAATTTCCTTGATGGTTACTACCCTGGGAACTCCCTACACTTTCCTTAGGTTCCCATCATCATCCAAGCAAGTAAATGTCTTGTTATGATAGTGTAGGATAGCATGATGTTGGTACAACCAATCCATTTCAATTAGACAGTCATAGGAACCTAAAGGTAAGATTTTCATATATGCCCTGGTGTTCAGTCCATTCATGTCCATAAGACTTGACTTAACCATCTCTTTAACTTTTCTTGTTGCTCCGGTAACCAGCTGCACCAACCAAGATTTTCCATGCTTTCTTCTTAGCAAATGCAAAATTTCCACCATCTTAGGATCTATATAACTATGACTAGCTCCTGACTCAATTAAAATAACAATATTTTGGTTGTTGATCATACCTTCCACTTCAATCATGTGTGACTGATACTCTGGTTGCTTGTTTTCTAGGGCTGTATAGATCCTTGAAACATATATGCCCATGTCCTCCACTGTTTCAACTTGCTGTGCATTGTGAAAAGTTCTCCCTTTTTCACCTATGTGAGGACAATCTCTGAACATATGATCCCCTTTACAACCCCAACATTGAATAGGTGGATGCCTTGGCCTTTGACCCTCTGCCTCAATCGTTTTGGGTTCTCTAGAAGTTTCCTATCCATGTGGATTATTTATGAAGAGTGGTGGCTTAGTTCCCTTCTTCCTTTGATCCATCTTGAATTTCTTTTTGTCTTCCCAAGATTTTTGGAAAGTTGGCCTTGATTTTTGTTGATCATAAAGGAATTTATCTTGCCTTATGGTCTCCTCCAATGTATTTGGATCATCATACTGTATTTTATCACTAATAAATGATGGCAATCCACTCAAATACCTTTGAATCTTAACTGTCTCATCCTTGATGAAAGATACATACTTCAACAGTTCTAAAAACCTTCTTTCATATTCATCAATGGTCATACTCCCAAGCTTGAGTTCAAAGAACTCTTTCATTTTCTTGTCATAATATCTTTTAGTCAAATATTTCTTCTCAAAATACTTCTTGAATTACCTCCAAGTAACACTTTTCTCTTTAATGTGCTGCACTTGCACAAGTTGATCCCACCACATGGATGCCTTTCCCTTGAGTTTATAGCTGAAAATTCTACCTTTTGCATGAGAATAATAATTATGCAATTGAAAATACTTTCTCATGCCCAACAACCATGTTTCTGCATCTTCATCCTTCTTGTGCTCACCATCAAATGTAGGAGGTTTGATTTTGTTCATTTATCCTCATAGCTCATCCACCCCAGAACTCTTGTGCTTCCTGACAGGGGATGGAATTGATTTGTTGTGTGATCTCTTATTGGAATGCCTCAGGGAGTGATGGTGATGTCTTCTAGAACTTCTTACTTCTCTTTTCTCATCAGAAGGCCCGTGACTTTCTGATTTGCTTGAGCCACTCTCCTTATCCAATTTATTTTCTATTCTATTCAATATCTCCAATAAATTCATGTTGAAGTCATCTTGTTGATCCTTGGCTCTCATAATCCTTTCATTATCAGCTTTATGGCTTTGGACATCCTTCTGTAAATTTTTAATGGTCTCTACCATGTTCATGTTTTCATTCCTTTCATCTCCATGTCCATTGGAGTTTGTTCCTTCAATGCCCAAATGGACATCCATCCCTCTAATATCATCCTCCTAAATGTAAGTCCCCTATGTCTCTTCCATTATTATGGACTTTGTACTGATTTTGATTTGATCTAGTTGTTATTAATTCTGCAAAATGTGCATCCAACAAAACTTTGTCAAGCTACTGTTTTAACAATTTCATGAAAATATGAACCATTCTGGTTCAATAATATATATCAGAATTATTTCTTCCGATTCCCTGGAAATTTGAATGCCCAAATCAATTTTCTAGGTGGATATTTAGATTCCACTATTCAGGACCTTTCCAACGCCTGCTCCTATGCTCGATTATGAGTCTTAAGTAGAAAGTTATGGCTATTTAAAAATTGCCCATTAATTTTTCTGTTCATTTTTCAACTTGGCGCAACTTTGTGCTGTAAATATGAAATTTCACACCTAATCCATTGGAGTTTTCATAGGAGCTCAATTGGGTTTCTTAATATACATCTTATGGACACTATGTCCAAGTTTCATCTCTTTCTGGGTTCTTGGCTGCTAGTTACAACCTGCTAAAGTTCTAGGCCAATTTATGTTTTTGGTCTGGAATGCTACATATGCCTTATTTTCCATATTAAACTCTTTTAACATGCCCATAAGTTTAATTCATCTCTTGCAATGTCTTCTATGGCTCAATGTTGGGTATGTGTTATATTCTTTAAATGTGTGTGTGTGGGCGCGACAGATATGACAACTGCGTCTGACGATCCCTCATACTAGTGCCCTGTTTGTGTTGTGTGCACTGAGCACTTTCCTAGGGGGGTCCCAGGGGGGGTGCCCCCCCTAGTTACGCGTAACGCCCTGAATTTTTTTTTTGGGCGGTTTTTGCTATTTTTAGCGGATTTTGCTATTTTAAGCAGTTTTGTAAATTAATCCCAGATTAAGGGATTAGGGTTTTGGTATCTACGAAATACCTAAAACCATTGTATATATATTGTATAGTGAATGGTGAAATTCGATATAATGAATATAAGAAAGGTTTTCCTGGTTGAGGGTTTCCGGTATAAATCTCTGTGTACTATGTGAATGAGCCATTGATTAAATTCTGTTTTGCTTAAGAATCTATATGCATTGCTTTACTTCACAGGTTTAAAACTTAGATGGGGTTATGGGCCCACCATGCTTGAATGCCCAGATTAATTTTCTAGGTGGATATTTAGATTCCGCTGTTCAATACCTTTCCAATGCCTACTCCCATGCTCGATTATGAGTCTTGAGCAGAAAGTTATGGCTATTTAAAAATTGCCCATTAATTTTTCTGTTCATTTTTCAACTTGGCGCAACTCTGCGCTGTAAATATGCAATTTCACACCTACTCCATTGGAGTTTTCATAGGACCTCAATTGGGTTTCTTAATATACATCTTATGGACACTATGTCCAATTTTCATTTCTTTCTGGGTTCTTGGCTGCTAGTTATAGCCTGCTGAAGTTCTAGGCCAATTTGTGTTTTTGGTCTGGAATGCTACAGGTGCCTTATTTTCCATATTAAACTCTTTTAACATGACCATAAATTTAATTCAGCTCTTGGGATGTCTTGTCTGGCTCAATATATTTCCATTGAATGCTCATGCGCCTCAATCTGATTCTGGAGCAGAAAGTTACGACTCTTTGAAGTTAGATGGGTCTTAAAATTTACCTTCCATTGTTTGTGCTGTAACTTTATCATAAAAGCTCCATTTGACGAACACTTTACACCATTAGAAATATCTCTCTAGGATATTTTATTTGAGCTGAAGAGACCAAGCATGCCTAGGTACACTTTGTTCTCGTGGTTTTTGAGTAGCTAAAAACGGTCTTAAGGGCCTAAAAAATGCACTGCAAAAAGATGACATTAAAATAGTATAAAATATCGCCGAAAATCGCTGGTTTTCTGCTGTTGTTCACCCTTCAAACGAATTCACACACACAAATTCAACCTGTAACCCATATTTACCATGCACAACAACAACACAAGGTAAATTGTGCTTCACACACTTTAAAACCACTGTGTATCACTTCTCTATTGCGCCAATAACTTGCACACGCTACTTTTATGTTGCACTCCAATATCCACCGTGCACAGTTTTGGTTCTTTCTCTATTACATGTTGCACACAGTTTTTGTATCACATGATGTTATTAGGCGTGCATTTTACTTTACGTGCTTCACCATGCTAGAGTTTAGTATGCCACACCATGCTCCAATACTCTGCGCGCACCATTAACTAAATTGTCGTGCGACAACATATACCCAAACTGCGCGCACACCAACCAAACTCCTCCGCGCTCTGCCAATACTGTGCACACCACGCATGCTATTATTATTTTTCCGCACGGTTCCAAAATTTAGTGTGCACACCCGCACACCAACATTTTTCCGCGCAGTGCCCAAAATTTAGTGCGCACACCCGCACACTAACATTTTTCCGTGCGGTACCAAATTTTAGCGCATGCACCGACACGCCAACATTTTTCCGCACGACACCCAATTTTTACATATCATAAGCCTTTTACTGCGCATCTTGCATTTTTAGTGTGCCCTCCTATGCACATTCATTTTTATGTGCAACAATTCCTCGTGAATTCCGTTGTAGAAATTGGGGATTTTGCTTAACTTTTCCCCATTTTTTCCATAGACATTCTGCAAGTACGAAATTTATTCAATTTCACCTCGATAACACCAATTAAACTTCTGAAATAATAGATCGTTGTGGGTTGATATTTCTGGAACAAATTTTTCCCAAACCCAATTCACGAATTAAGAATTTTAATTATAAAACTCGCTCCAACTATCATGGCTTCACTGTGACTTCAAATTCGACCAATTCTAGGTCTGAATTTGCTAGAACAGATATTAAATTGATAATATCTCACCACATGGATGAATTTCTCAATTTACCCATGAATTTAATAATAGAAATTGGGGCTTTTCCCCCAATCTGCACAATTGCTATTACTTTTTACCATGGATGTTCTGTAATTCAAAATTTAGCCACTTCAAAATAAATCCTCTGTGACATTTTGCTTCAACTCAACTTTCTCGGCCCATCCAGGCTCAATGTTGAAATTGAAGCTCTAATACCATATTGTAATGTCCCCGACCATCCATGCCAGGCCATGCTACGCCAGAGAATGCTTTCGTTCTCTTTGTGGAACATACTGTAACATACCCAGCAACGAACTGAGCTAGGCCACATAAATTTTTTGAATTGCATGCAATTAAAACATATGCACACATAAATTTTGCGGAAGTTTTACGTATAAAAAGTAAATAGAGAAATAAATTTTGTAAATGCACGGATTCACAATGAAACTATCGTAAACATATAGATGCAACATATACAAGAAATACCCATAAATATACAAACAATCATAACCATGCATAAGATAAACCCATAAAACTGAACACGTAAATAATAATGCAGCATGTAAATTTATCACACAATTGGCACTTATATTTGTAAGAATATCACCAACTACGTGCAGACCTTCCACGAACCTCCCAGCCTTAGACCATGCTACTCATCACTCTTAGTAGTGGGTCACCCCCGAGATAGGACTAAACTCCACCCGGGTAAAGGGATTCCTAACCAGGCTAATGGCTTGTAGACAACATGAAAGACTCTTTCACAGGTGACAACTAAAACTAACAGCCTACAACCCCTCATTACCCACATGCCTGTCCCACCCAGGAAGTGTGGCCCTTCTCTGCTCAACAGTCCTTCGACTGCCCCACTTTCTTTTCAGGCTTTAACAACAGGCCGTACAGGAAGTCTCAGAGCACTGTAGCTGCAGTTTAACGCATTCGGGAAATCAATTCCCAGCAATTCTCTCACCTAGAGAATTGCTCACGGGCCTGACAACCCGTTTCTTCAGTCCAGCTCCCAAGCTAACCAGCTACACGAACAGAAAATGGATATGGACAAAGATTTAGGTACAATTATGATGGTATGAAGGATAACTCAATGGTGTGTGAATACTCATGGATGATTGACTGGATAGCAGGAATGATGGTCAGAATGATGGATGAACGATGGAAAATGAACTAAGTCCCAACAATATGTATGCATGTCCCCAACTTGACACTTTTCATGTTGGGAGCTACTTTAGCCTACTTGTCCCCAACTTTAGAAATTAGGATAAAATAATTATCCATACTTTATGATTTAATAAATATTAATATAATATTCCTTTTTGAATTAAGCTCCCTAGCTTAGCCCTTTTCCTTAACTTTTAGGCCCCTCCCTTTCCCTAACTAGTTGAGTTTAGTCCCCCATACTCTTTTATCATGGTCGGTCTGTACGCAATGATGTATCTTATATTAATTATGAGACATATGCAAAAATAGGTGCACTTGCCTTTAATCATCTAGGCTCTCTGGCCTAATCAAAACATAAGCATCCTAGCTTATAATAACTGGCTCACCAGCCTATAAAACACAAAATATACACAAAAGGCTCCTTGGCCTCAAAATTGTGCACACTCAAGTTGCTGCACATGATATCTAGGAATGTGTACACTTCATCATTTTACTGCGCAATACAAGTGCGCATTATGCGATGAAATGTGCATACAAAAATGATATCAAAACAAATCACCAACTTAAGTACATTTTCATTTACATTAAAATTGGGTTCGACCTAGGGATATTACAATCCCCTCCCCTTATTTATGCACTGTCCTTAGTGCATCATGTACCCATATACAACAAAATTTCAAAAATTCTCAAAAAGATGCGGGTATTCTGCCTGCATTGCATCCTCATGCTCCAAGTAGTGTCCTCAGGACCATACTAGGTCCATTGGACCTTTACAAGACCTATGGATCGGATCCCGAGCTATTTGATTTTTTGGTCTAAAATGCATACCGGATGCACTTGGAAAGCACCTTCTTTCTCCACCCGAATCATATTCCAATAAATAACATGATTAGCATCAGGTATATATTTCTTGAGAAATGATACATGGAACACATTATGAATAGAAATAGATACAAGAAATGCAATTATATAAGCTACTAGACCAATCCTCTCTAGGATTTCAAATGGTGCACAATAGCGAGCTGCCAACTTTGAACAATTTCTCAACTTCAGGGAACTTTTGTTGGCTTTCACTTTCAATAATACATGGTCTCCCACTTTAAATTCCTTGTGAGTTCTTCCCTATTAGCATAGCTTTTCTTCCTATATTGGGAAGCCTTTAAATTTTGCTTTATTTTTATCATTTTCTCCTCCATTTCCCTAAGCAAATCTGGTCCAACCACTACTCTCTGCTGGGTTATCACAACTTATTGGTGTGTTTCACTTTCTGCCATAAAGTGCCTCAAATGGGCTCATCTTTAGAGATGCTTGGTACCCATTGTTATAATCAAACTCTACCAAGTGTAGGTAGTCTTCCCATTTTGATGGTTTATCCATCACATACATCCTCAAAATATATTCAATCACTTGATTTACCCTCTCTGTTTGTCCATCTGATTCTGGATGATAGCCTGTACTGAAATTCAAATTTTTTTCAAATCCATTAAATAATCCTTTCCAAAATTTTGAGGTAAAATTTGGATCTATGTCAGACACATTTTTCTTGGGTATGCCATGTAATCGAGAAATTTCCCTCATATAAACATCAACAATGTTGGTTGCCTTGTGAGTGAGCTTAACTGGAATAAAATGGGCAGCGTTAGTAAGCTTATCCACCACTACCATGATAGAATCATGTTGCTTGTTTGTTATGGGAAGTTTGGTGATGAAATCCATGGTTACAACTTCCCATTTCCACTCAGGAATGGGTAATGGTTGTAGCAAACCAGCTGAGTGTTTATGCTCAACTTTTACCTTTTGACATTCCAAACATCTAGCAATAAAATCCGCAACTTCTTTCTTCATGCTTGGCCAATAATATTGGCTGTTGACAGCTACAATAGTTTTCTGATAACCTGGGTGCCGAGCATAAGGTACATTATGCATTTCTCCCAATATCAAAATTTTCAATTCCTAGGAATTTGGCACATAAATTCTACCCCTGTACATGAGAATTTCATCATTAACTAGCTTGTATTCTTCAATTTTCTACTGCAAATTACCTTGCTGTAATTTTGCCACTAATTCCTTGTATTGTAAATCTGATTTAACAACCTCTATAATTCTGTCTTTCAAATCTGATTGGTACATGCTAATGGCTATACCATGCAATTCATGCACTCTTCTGCTGAGTGCATCAACCACTTTGTTCTCTTTCCCCTTGATATGCTTTATATCAAAGTCATATTCACTTAGAAATTCTAACCATCTGGTTTTCCTAGCATATAGAGTTGGCTGATCAAATAAATATTTCAGAGCATTATGGTCTGTTCTTAATTCAAACCTTTTCCCCATGAGATAGTGTCTCCATTTCCTCAAGGCATGCACTATGGCTGCCAACTCCAAATCATGAGTGGAATAATGTCTTTCATGCTCCTTCAACTTCCTTGATTCATAACATATAACAAACCCATTTTGACTGAGGACTCCACCAAGTTCCTCTTTACATGCATATGTGCATACAATGAAGTCTTTATTTGGCTCTATAATCCTTAGTATTGGAGCACTTGTTAATAAATTTTTCAAGTATCAAAATTGGTTTAAGAAATATTAATATAATATTCCTTTTTGGCTTAAGCTCCCTAGCATAGCCCTTTTCCTTAAATTTTAGGCCCTTCCCTTTCCCTAACTAGTGGAGTTTAGTCCCCCATACTCTTTTATCGTGGTTAGTCTGCGCACAGCGATGTATTTTATATTAATTCTGAGACATGTATACAAATAGGCGCACTAGCCTTTAATCACCTAGGATCTTCATCCTAGTCAAAACATAAGCATCCTAGCTTATAATAACTGGCTCACCAACCTATAAAACACAACATATACACAAAAGGCTTCCTGGCCTCAAAATCGCGCGCACTCAAGTTGTTGCGTGCAATATTCAGGAATGTGTACACTTCATCATTTTACTGCATAGTACAAGTGCACACTATGCCATGAAATGTGCATACAAAAATGATATTAAAACAACTCACCAGCTTAAGTACATTTTCATTTACATTACAATTGGGTTTGGCCTAGGGATATTACAATCCCCTCCCCTTATTTATGTATTGTCCTCAGTGCATCATGTACCCATATACAACAAAATTTCAAAAATCCTAAAAAATATGTGGGTATTCTGCCCGCATTGCATCCTCATACTCCCAAGTAGCGTCCTCAAAACTATACCAGGTCCATTAGACCTTTACAAGACCTATGGCTCGGTTCCGAAGCTATTTTATTTTCTGGTCTAGAATGCGTACCAGATGCCCTTGGAAAGTGCCTTCTTTCTCCACTTGAATCACATTCCAATCAATAACATGATTAGCATCATGTATATATTTCTTGAGCAATGACACATGGAATACATTATGAACAAACATATATGTAGGCAATGAAATCATATAAGTTACTCGACCAATCCTCTCTAGGATTTCAAACGACCCACAATAGCGAGTTGCCAACTTTGAACAATTTCCAAACTTCAAGGAACTTATGTTGGCTTTCACTTTCAAGAATACATGGTCTCCCACTTTATATTCCTTGTGAGTTTTTCCCTTATCAACATAGATTTTCTACCTGTCTTGGGCAGCCTTTAAATTTTTCTTTATTTTTATCAATTTCTCCTCCATTTCTCTGAGAAAATCTGGTCCAACCACTGCTATGTTTGCTGAGGTATAAAATGTAAACAAAGAAATACAATTTGTAAATGCACGAATTCACACTGAAATTACCATAAACATATACATGCAACATATACAGGAAATACCCATAAATATACATACAATCATAACCATGCATAAGATAAACCCATAAAACTAAACACGTAAATAATAATGCAACATGTAAATTTATCACACAATTGGCACTTATCTTTGTAAGAATATCACCAACTACGTGCAGACCTTCCATGAACCTCCCAACCTTAGACCACACTTCTCATCACTCTCAGTAGTGGGTCACCCTTGAGATGGAACTAAACTCTACCCAAGTAAAGGGATTCCTAACCAGGCTAATGGCTCGTATACAACAGGAAAGACTCCATCACAGGTGCCAACTCAAACTAACAACCTACAGTCCCTCATTCCCCACATGCCTATCCCACCCAAGGAAGTGTGCCCCTTCTTTGCTCAACAGTCCTTTGGTTGCCCCACTTCCCTTCCAGGCTTCAACAACAGGCCAGACATGAAATCTTAGAGCCCTGTAGCTGCAGTTTAGCACCTTTAGGAATCAATTCCCAACAATTCTCTCACCCATAGAGAAAATGTTCATGGGCCTGACAACCCACCTCTTCAATATCCCATGGGCCTGACAACCCGCTTCTTCAGTCCAACTCCCAAGCTAACCAGCTACACAAACATAAAATGGCTATGGACACAGGTTCAGGTACATTGATGATGGCACGAAGGATAGATCAATGGTGTGTGAATACTCATGGATGATTGACTGGATAGCAAGAATGATGGTCAGAATGATGGATGAATGATGGAAAATGAACTAAGTCCAAACAATTGGTATGCATGTCCCAAACTTGACACTTGTCATGTTGGTAGCTACTTTGGCCCACTTGTCCCCAACTTTGGAACTTAGGATAAAATAATTATCCATACTTTATATTTTAAGAAATATTAACATAATATTCCTTTTTGTCTTAAGCTCCCTAGCTTAGCACCTTTTCCTTAACTTTTATCCCTTCCCTTTCCCTAACTAGTGGAGTTTAGTCTCAGCTAGGGGGTGACCCACTGCTAAGAGTGATGAGAAGTGTGGTCTAAGGCTGGGAGGTTTGTGGAAGGTCTGCACGCAGTTGAATATTTAATATTGTAACGTCCCCGACCATCAATGCCGGGCCACACTACGCCATAGAATGCTCATAAGATGTGACTAATTCATAATTTTATTAGGATTTTCTCCATTAATGTGATATCCTAAGAAGGAGATGTGACTTTTTTTAAAGTCAAACATCTTCATGTGATTCGTTGTCATATTTAATGGAATAGGGGGCATGTTGAATATGAGTGGAGAAGTGATTTATTTTTTAAATGGAAGGAGAAAACAAAGTCATTGTTTAGAAAAAAAATTATTATTTTTTAATACTTATATTTACAATTTTACATATTTATAAAGTTTCAAATAGTTTACTTGATATTCCAAACAAAAAATAAGGTTAATTTTATTTTATTTTATTTTTCCAAAAGGATTTGTAAAAGTATATGGGATAAAATTATGAAAGTGGGTAACACTTTTGTGAGAATCAGGCCACGAAAATTGCTTGTTGCAATTTTTTGGACAAACTGTTTAAAGTTTTTGGCTGAACTTTAAATCTAATGGAACCCTCTAAATTCATGCCACTGGATATATGTGTTGGATTATTTTTTCCGACAACCACATTTTTGACAGAAAACATGTTTTGACCAAAATCTTGTTTTATATATATCAGTCACATTTCCCATTACATAGTTTCGCTCTGCTGTCATTTTCCGATATAGTGGTATCAGACTGCATTTCAGGAAAACGAATTACATAATTTCGTTCTCCTTGTATCACTCATTTTCCGATACAGTTTCTCTCTCTTGTCCACCATACCTTGTAGCGCCATACCTTGTCGGTTGATAGGCAGGTCGAGTTGTCAAATTCCCTCGATATTCCAGTGAGAGAGACATGAGCGACACCCAAGTGGCACCAACAACACCTGAGCGACAACAACTAAACCTGAGTGACACTAACAAAACCTGAGTGGAACCAACAACACTGTGCCTGCTTCCAGGTAAGTTATTTGATCTTGATTTGTTGTTAATTCAAAGAATTGAATCCTTTTCAATAAATACATCGAGTTTTGTTATGAGGAATTTGTACTTTATTATGATTTAAGAACTTCTTGAAAAACTGTCATTTCTTGAAATGTGCACCCTTTTTGGAGCCTTGTATTCTCTGTTTCAGGGTATGTTAATGTTGTAGATCAACCTTGGTTCAATTTTTTATGGGAAATTGTATCAATTGCACTTTTTTAATGGCCGAGAGCCAAATAGCCACACCTATGAAAATTTTAACTGTCATTTGTTAGGAAGGGAGCAAGCTCAACCCTATCCCATCTTTGGCTTCATCATTCTAGTTAACACATGACGAGGTTGGGTACAAGTTTATTATATTTATTCGTTATTTTAGAGCATGTTTCCCAGTCACTATTTTAGGTTCGCTCTAATGGGATCATGCATATTAATTTGGTGTCTTGGGCCACTTCAACCTTGGAGTTGTGGATCTATTCTACCTTTGACTTGTTATCCAACATTTTCATTTGAGTCCACGACTTGAGAATTGGTAGTTTGTATCCCATTGGCTCTTACTAGGTCATACATGAACTTCCATCGACTTGGGTATTCCCATTTAATACCTAAGCATCGACTTGTCTCTTTTGATGATGAGTTTAGTGTCACGTTAGACCCAAACATGTGTTTCATTCCTTCATCATTGCTTGCATGGTTTGTTTTTTCATTTGGGATGTAGGAGACCTCTCACACATACCTATTCACATTCTGGTTTGTGTTTCAACTTAGCATGGTTTGTTACTCCCTCTATCCATTTGTCTTTGTGCTAAGCTACCATTCTTTATACACATTGGATTGAAGCCATTCAATCTCCTACATATGAGTTGGTTTACATGTACATATTTTGATGTGCATTTATTTCTGCACAAGAGATTCAAAATATTTTTATATGACCTCCTGACATAAATTTAATGCACATTACATGCTTAACCTATCAAGAATAATCCATATGGTTTTGAATTTTGCATGTATACATAATTTTATGGATATTAAAACATGTTTAAAAGGCAACATGTTCATCAACATTATTAAAAATTATATGTTCATTAACATTATTAAAAATTATCTATTTGGAAGTGACCAACAACTTGCTCATGATACACTAAACATTGTCTTTTTGGAAGTGACCAATGAATTATTAAAAATGTAATCATATAGAGACTGGTTATAGGACCAAATTTACATTGATTGTTGCATATAAGAATAATTACAAAAAACTATTCCCAACTAGTCCAGACAATGTACAGCCAAATTTCTATTCTTTACAAATTTTATCATTTGAATAAATACAACTTTGTTAAAACCCATCATCATATAGGAATTATGCTGTGAACCATGAACCATAATTCCCATGAATTCAAAACCTCATGGAATTTGAACTTCATGTGAAAACTTGATGCTCTCCTTTGGATTTCCAATCTCTATTGAGGTAATTAATATATGAAACATTTTCTAAAAGAAAAAAAAGATGTTTGCAGGTTGTCACCTCTAGAGAATATCCCTTAATATCTAGGTATAAAGCTTCAATGAGAACTAAATCACCTAAGGTTGGCATGATTGAGGCTCTGTACAAACCATCTCCCACTAGAAAGGATACTGACATGATCAATGAACTACTTATAGATTTCTACCCAACCTGCAATCCTCCTCCAAAGTTATAAAGGTAACCACAACAAATGATCATTTTTAGCAAGGTAGAAAAGGGTTCAGGTTATTTCATTAAGAGTTATTTTTTTGATCTGATTTTATTTTTCATCACTATGATGCAATAAATAAACAATCAATTATGTCATTTTGTATTACAAATTGGACATGCCAAGAAAGTAGGACTTAAACTTTTCTGTTGTTTCAATGTTCCTTGTATGATTGCTATTGGATTATTGAGAGGGGGGATGAATCAATAATATTTTTTTTTAATCCATTTGAACCACATCATATATAAGTGTCGTTATCCTCATGATCAGTTTACCAATATCATTCAACAAGTGTAGAATAAATAAACCATGAACAATGAGAAATGATACACATACATAGTACACCAATATTTTTACATGGAAACCCAATGTGAGAGAAAACCACGTAATGAGTTTTATTATATGTATTTAAGAAGTACATTCATTGGAAGCACCAACTTCCTTTGTTCTCCAACTACAATTGGAAGGAGGCTCCAACCCTCTATATTCTCAAGCTACAATATGAGGGAAACTCCAACTGCCCAATTCTTTGGATACAACCATAAGGAGGCTACAACCCCCTATGTTCTCCAACTACAACTAGAAGGTGGATACAACCATCTATCCTTGCCCCTTCTAATCACCTTGAAGTAGAAGTGCCAAATTTAAGAAACTTGTCATTGTCACTGAATCAAATATGTCACTATCACAACTGTCACTAAAATCCTGTCACAATCTGTACAAAACTTCTTCAAAACTTTTTTGCAGATCCACGGCCCGTTGATTCTACAACATGTAGATGTTCGGGCCTTTTCTTATTGAAAATCGCGGGTATCCGTGCCTCTTTTTGCTACAACTCACAGACTAGCAAAAATATCTTCCAGTATCACAAATGCTATCTCTGTCACTCTATCTGTGCCCTTGTCTTAGTCTCTATCATTATTTGATCACTCTGTATATTCTCACAAACTGGCCGATTTTATAGAAACAATACTCATCCAATATCCAAGTAAATCTAACACAACCATGTACTAGGTTCATACATATGTCTCACTGAACTCATGTGATATAAGAATCTCTTACATTACCCATACATCAAACCCTCACTGTTATGCAAATTCAATCTATACTATGTCTCAACCATAAACTCTCAAACATGTACCACTCAATCATATACCAAAAACATTGAGAAATACTTCTCACAATGCACTACAAGATATGTCAATAAATCAAACTAAGTGCACCAACAATGTACTTCACCAGATATGGCTTAGTAAGAACCATACAACTAATGACATCTTTAGTAAAATACCCAAGATAAAAAAACCATACCTCAACCATGTACTAGAAAATACCTCAAATATATCCCAACAAAGTGCGTCAATGATAAACAAAAAGTATACAAGTATTGTATCTCTATAGATCTACCTTATGCAACATATATCATATAGTCAATGATATCCCAAAGGAATATACTAACCTTCATATGACCATACCTCAATCTATCACACATATCCAATCATGTAACGTACCTTTTTGATCTTGTAGCTTTATATGCCATAACTGAGCACTGTCACTCCTTCCTGTAGGCACTTCTCAGCTCTGCAACTTGTCACTGATGATAAATCATATCTTCTTTTTCATCTTTGGCAATAGATCCATGCTCTGTCTTCAGTAAACCCGCGGGTATCCGTGATTTTTCCCACTGTGGCCCATGGATGTCCTCTCCCTTCTATTACTTTAGCATGTGGATGTCTTCAGTAAAACCCTAGTTCAATACCCACAATCTCAACCCTTTGAACCTACAACTTTTTCACTACTTCAGACTCACTGCTATATATTTTTCAATGATACTTTCCCATAACATTTTACAAAATAGATATTCAATGTGCTTAAAATTAGGTGCTAATGGGAGACCCTTTCTCTCTTATTTATACTCTCCAAGTAGCTTTCTTTAGGGGTTATATTCTAATTGTTTCACTCAACTTCCCTCTTTTATGGATAACCCACTTTTAACTACTTTGCCCACTTGCAACCACTTTACCATAAATAATAAACTCACCACTTCTTGTTGCAACTAATTTATTTTTAATCATTTTCTCATTGCAACAACTTTACCCATGATTAACTCTTAGTTACAACCACTTTGACTAGTAAAATTCTTCTACGAGCTTCTAGAATGATTGTCCTTTTTGACCTTCTAGAGGCTTCTAGATAACTCACGAGAGTTCTCCAACTTCACTAAGCCATATCTCCTCAACCGTGAGGAACTATGTGATGTACCACATATCATCAGAAATTGCATGACATGTACTATCCATCTATGAGAGTCTTTCCTACAAA
Source organism: Picea mariana (assembly GCA_032191745.1). Lineage (NCBI taxonomy): Eukaryota > Viridiplantae > Streptophyta > Pinopsida > Pinales > Pinaceae > Picea > Picea mariana. Next base: position 188,243 of record JASDQU010101870.1, read on the forward strand.
TCCACTGATCTTCATTAAATTATTCCTCAAGAAAACATGGGCTACCTATCCATACCTCTAGGGATACCAAAATATACTACCATACTTGCTTCAAGGGTTGAAATGAATGAAAAAAAACCCAATTAATCAACACTATCCCCCTTTGGCATTGATGGAAACACTCTGATGCAACATTAAATTCATGGCGATCATGATCCCTCTGTGACCATCGCTCCCCCCTGGAATCATGCCTCTGTTCTTTCTCTCCATGCATATGATCAATTTCTCCCCCTTTGAGATCAATGGAAAAATGTAACTTCCCTTTAGGGATTCTCCCCCTAACTGAACTCTCCTTAGGGATATTCCCCCTAACTGAACGATCCTCTTCATGGTGCTTCCTTGTGGAAATATACGACATATAAGAAAAGAATTCAAAAGTCATTGTGGGGCATAAACTATTGTAGATTGCAGATTGAGTTATGGGATATCGATTTTTAACCTTTTTCTAGCATGCGAGGATTGTATTTGTGAAACAACATGAGTAATTTGAACATTTGGATTAATTGGTGGTGGTAAAGGTAATGAAACAATGGGCCATCCATAGTGGTGGGAGACAAGTTGGTGGACAATTTCTTTCCAACCGTCATTAGCAAGGAATTCAGTCTACAAAGACACATGTGGAGGAACATGAATGCCAGGAAAATTTTGAGGATGCTGGAAAGGGGGCCTCTCTGGTCGGGGATGCAAGATACCATGGCCAACCAACTTAAAAAACCCAGCTTGAAACAACTGGTTCAACTCTTGTGGATCAACATCGAAATAAATAGAAAAAATAGGCCTTTTATGGCCTCGATTCCAATTTCCCTTGCCTCTATTATTTCGACCATTGCTGCCTCTACCAAAAAAACTCATTCTGTAGAAACAATTTGTCAGTCACGAAGTCCTTAATAAACCATACATGAAACTCTACTTACATAAACCAACATTTGGCTCTATAATTTACTACGAGACACATGCAATCCATCCATAACATGTCATTTATTAATTTCCATGTGAACAGGGAATTGATAGGGTTCATGGTAAATATTGAGGGCTTGCATTTAGCGAAAAATGATATCATGGAGGGAATTAAAATATGAATATTGTTCAAACAATCAATAGAACAATTAACCGTGTATCTAAACAAATCCAAAACATTAGTCCTCATCCCTTCCCATATCAAATTCCTTTCATTTCCACACAAACTCCTTTTCAAAATAAATATCACAGAACAAGGGATGAATAAGTGAAATTGGGATCATGAAGGGGGTGTATTTAGCGAAAAATGGTAGAATGGGGGGGGAGGGGGGGTCTCTCTCATGGATAATGTTAAAATGATACACCAACCATGCCATATTTGATATAAATTCACAATCAAAATTTCTTACTGTTCAAAAATTTAAAGTTTAAACAATACTCTCTTTTCAAAAAAAAACCCAAAACTGGTGCCTTCTTCACAAAGTTGCTGACTTTCCTTTGAAACTATATTACATAGTAACCAATTGCCCAGAAATAAAAATAACCATAATACCAATACTGCTTGTACATAACAAAATTGAAAGATGAACAACATAATAATCAATACAGTCGATACAACAGATAGTCCTAGAGTGAATAGGCTACAACCCATAATGTCAATCATCAACAAAGTTCTTAAAACCCACAAGGTCCTGCGAAGTGCCCCCAAAAAAATCCTTGTATATAACCATAATTTTAATCGAACCACAGTTCATCAAACTTCCTCATCCTATTTCATTCTAGTTCTTAGACTTCATTCGAGCATCATATAACTTATACACATGTGCTTTTTGTAATTACAATAAAACATGGAAATTTTATATTATAACAATAATTCACACATTGCTGTCGAACTCATAAAATTCATATGGACAGACTGTAAGTTCAAGCGAATAAGTGAGTCTAAAAGTTCCTCCATACTTGCATAGCAAGTGACCAATCAAAACTCCTGCCCAAACAAAAGAGCACGAACAATGCTCTCATCAAATTATGGGTAAGAAATGCCTTCATGATAATGCATAGGGTTCAACGCAACACTAGAGAATAGGTGGAAAAAGAGAGCAGGCTAACAACCTGAGGGTTTTACCAGAAAGGAGCATGAAAATTTTACTCCCATCACAATATTCCACATTAATACTCATAGAGTTGGGACTATGGCGCGGGCGTATTAGCCATGGAGACCAAAAATCTTAACATATAGGAAGAATGTCCACAAAAACCCATAGGTAAGAGGTAGAGAGAGCCCATTTTTGAACAGGGAAGAAAACCCCAACAAGGAACCAAAGGTAAATCAGGCCCGAGAGTATCCCCAACCACATTATTTTTCATAGAAAAATTGAAAACAACAGCACCAGTAAAAGACACTCACGACTCTTTCAATGTCAATGGTCTCAAAACAACCCACATAGGAAACCAAAATTTTCAAAGAACAAATACACGGTCCGAATTCATTATAACATCTTTGGAAATACATAGACCGTGAGAAAACAAGAGCCAACTATTGACTTAAAGAGCAGAGCGAATGTTCATGGATGGAAAAGTAAGAAAACTCCATACCTGTGAAAAATATTGCTTAAGGAGAAAATACGAGCTTGTATACCTTCTCCATGACTGAGCAAAGCGGAAAAACAACAACCAACAGAGAAAAATGAAAGAATGACTAAGGTGGCGAGCTCGGGGTGAGTTTGAGTGATGTGCATTTACTGCACGTTGCTTCTCCCTTCACAATTTCATTCATGGCTAGTACGAGCCAAGCCCACTATAGAGCTCACCACCCTTTAGCATTCAAATCAATTAATCCAACCAACTATACCAAAGTTTCCATATGTTCTAATTTAACAATGCGTTGTAGCTATCCCAATTTCACATATAACAACTTGCTAGGGATACAACCAATCTTGCAATTAAACCAATGTGCCAACCATTGTAGAAAGGGTTGAAGTGATTACCCAACTACACTATAAAACATATATAGTATAAAAAATTAAAACTGAAGTGTAATTCCTTCATCCATTACAAGAAGCTTAATCATACTTTGTGAGAGATAATCAAGACACCATTATTCCTTGTTTTAACCACCTTGCCCATAACATCCTATCATAAGAATTTTAACCATTATTTTGAGGCAAATAAGCTGTAGAGTTTGTGTCACAACCAAAACATAGGCAAACGAAATATAAGTGTCGATTCTTTATCATAGTCCCATAAATCACACAAGGAGTCCCACCTATTAGTATATTATTAGATATAATTAAATGATAAGGCATTTGCAACCATTTGCAAGCAAGTACTCTATTTTGCGCTTTTGAGCGTCAACAATGTGCATATACCCATTTCATTCTTTTACCTAGCTCACTAGTCTAAATCCCTTCTTATGTTTTAATTTAGCCAAACTATTATTCTTAGACTCTTTTTTATTTTCTTATTTATAATTTAATGATGAAAGGTAGGCTCTTTTATAACATCTAAGTATTTTATTTTAGTTCTCTAGGCCTTCTAGATTTTTATTGACTCACACTTTAATTACATGATGTTCCCTTCAAGACACACTTCCATGCTCCAAGGGTGCCACTTTTCTTTGACTAGTTTTGGAAATTTGTGAGACCATGGAGTCAACACTCCCTTGGTTGATCTTGTGAGAGTGTAAGAGATTCTAAGAAATAAGGATTCTTCCTTATTGCATGCCCCTTATATTTCTTCATGAACGTCTGTCTTAGTCTACCCTCATGGCATCGTGGACCTCTCAAAATAGTTAATTGTTAACCTACAGTTCAGATCACATCGAGAGTCCTAGTAGGCTGTGATAGGGATGCTTCCACACCTCTCCCTCAACTGTCTCATTCTGTGAATGACCCATTTACTCTTTATGTGAGTCATACTAGCAAGCGTCACAAAGCCTACTTTCATTAACAAGAATACTTCCAATAATCCATATATATAATATCCATACTGAAATCATCATATATACATGTATATCAATACTCAAAACTCAAACAAAATACAAGTCCACTCCTTGACTCAATATGGAGTCCAAGGAAGTTCATTGATGCCATCTGCATCATCAACCTATCATGTATCCTACACACTCAGGGAAACTATTCAATAATACATGTCGATACATATATACATATAGAAATTAACATACAATCAAAATGACATCATAATATATCTCTCAAGCAAAGCATAATCATAATATATCATAACCAGATCACTTGCTCACAAGTGTTCTCAAAGAATAAGTCAGTATAAAATGTGCTCATTAGAACTAGATGTTACATACACCCCCTCTTGTTTTAAAATTCATCTCGAAGTTTGTACAATATCAATAATGGTATCCATAAATGTATCTGAAACATATCTATATATCTAATCTATCAAACAAATAAGGAAACTGTTGATGCATCTCATATGCGTCCTCCCATGTAGCCGAGTGTGGACTATAATTTTCCTACTTGACCTTGACCTGATCGACTATTCAACACTGTAGCTATTGAGTGAAATGGTCCAAAATGTGGATTGTCTCCACCATGAGAGAATCCTCATCCGACACCTACAAAGAAATTATGTCAATAACATGTGATATATCACTAATATAATGTTGCAAAATAGATACATGAAATACATTGTGCATACGCCTTAAAGAATCGGGAAAGGCTAGTTGGTAAGCCATGCATCCTTTCCTTTCTAAAAATTTGAAAGGTCCCAGGAACCTAGGAGAGAGTTTAGCACCCTTTCCAAACTTGATCGAACTCTTATTTGGTTTTACCCGTAAGAAAACTTTGTCGCCAACATCATAGCTGTGGTCAATGCAATGTACATCAACATAACTATTTTGCTGATCCTGCACTTCTTTTCCTTTGTATTATTGTTTGTATATTCTCTTTGATTTATTAGATCTCTTCTGGTCCCACCAAGACCCTATCCTCAAGTTGATCCCAACTCAGAGGCACCCGACATGGTCATTCATAAAGAAACTCAAATTGTGCCATCTTAATCACACTCTGGTAACTGTTGTTGTATGCAAAATCTACCAATGGCAAGAAGTCTTCCCAATTCTTCTATTGATCCATCGCGTACATACAAAGCATATCCTCTAAGATTTGATTCATCCTTTCAGTTTTTCCATCTGTTTTGGGGTGATATGCGGTACCAAAATTCAGTTGTGTTCCAAAATCCTCTTAGAAACTAGTCCAAAACCATCTTATAAACACCAATCCATGATCATATATGATCCGTCTTGGTACATCATGCAACGTCACAATCTCACTAACAAAAACTCTATCTATTTTCGGCACCTGATACGTCGTATGCAATGGAATAAAGTGTGCACTCTTTGTCAGAGTGTCACAAACTACACAAATCGAATCGTGTCTCTTTGCCGTCAATGACAATCCAACAATAAAATCCATCGAAATGACTTCCCATTTCGATTAAAGAATCACATGTGGCTGTAACAATCTTGCTGGATGTCTATGTTCAGCCTTCATTTGTTGACATTATAGACATCTCTCCATGTAACTATTTATGTTTGCTTTCATTCATTTCCAGGAGAATAAAGGCTTAAGGTCTTCCTTCTTCTTCGTGACTCCCAGATGAGCCATGTACATTTCTCTGCGAGTTTTGCTCAAAATAAAATTCCTCAATTCGTCGTTAGGCGATACATAAATTCTACCATTATACCTCAATAATTCGTCATTTTCCAATGCATAACCTTCAAACTTTGGTACCATCCTGGTATCTTGTTCAATATTATCCTTAACTTCATTATACCAATCACGTCAATATGTAAAGTTGAAATATTTTCTTGAATATTCGTCTTAAGAAGTATTACCAAGAATATGAATGGTCTCTAATTCAACACATCTTCTACCATGTTCACCGTTCTTTTAATGTAAGTAATCTCTAAATCGTATTCACTAAGTAGTTCATATAAACGCCTTTGTCGTGCGTTCATGTCACTCTGAGTAAAGATATGCTGCAATCCACAATGATTTGTATTTAATTCCAATTTTCATCCAATTAGATAATGTCTCCAAACTCATAAGGCATATACAATTTCTAATAACTCCAAATCATGCATCGCATAATTCTCTTCATGCCTTCTTAATTTCCTTGAAATGTAAGCGATTACCTGATTGTCTTGCATCAAAAATCCGCATAGAGATTCCTTGGATGCATCCGTGCATACCAATAATTCTTTTTCCATGTCAAGAACCTTCAGTATTGGTGCTGTCGTTAACAACTCCTTAATATTTTGAAATGCTTCCGCGCATTTCTCTGTCCATACAAATTTCTTGTTTTTCTTCTACAATTTTGTAATTGGAATTGCTATCTTCGAAAAACCTTCGACGAAGTGTCGATAATAACCTGCTAAACCCATAAATCTATTTAAGTCTAGTACGTTCATCAATGCTGGCCATTCCATAATAGCCTCTACTTTACCTGTATCCACAATGATACCTTCCCCATATATGATATTTCCCAAGTAATGAATCTTCGTCTGGTAAAACAATTGTTTTGACAACTTCCCGTATAACTTGTTTTCTCTTAGACAATGTAAAACCAATCCCAAGTGTTCATCGTGATCTTCTCTCATCTGATAATAAATCGATATATCGTTGATGAACACTTGAAAAAACTTTTCCAAGTATTCACAGAATACCCCATTCATCAAACTCATGAATACTCCAAGGGCATTCGTTAGTCCAAACAGTAAAAAAATAAACTCATAGTGTCCAAGTATCGTCTTAAATGCGATCTTAGGGATATCTTCTTCCCAATCTCAAGTCAATATTTAAAAACACCATTTCTCCCTTCATCTGGTCAAATACATCATCTATTCTTGGCTGAAGATACTGATTCTTGATTGTATCTTTGTTCAATTGATGTATTCGATGAAAAAACTCCGTGATCCATCCTTCTTTTTAACAAAAATCACTGGCACACCCCACGATGACACACTTGGACGTATAATTCCCAATTCTAACAACCCCTTCAATTGCATTTTCAATTCCTGTAATTTCGGTGTCGAAATCCGATATGGAGTTCTTGCAATAAGTTCATTTCTAGGTTTCAGATCTATGGTAAACTCCAATTCCCTTTCTGGCGGAAAACTTGGTAATTCCTCAGGAAATACATCGATAAACTCCAATACTACAGGAAGATTTTCTAATCCTTCCATGTCCCCTTTTTTCTGTAATTGTAAGGAAGAAATAAACCTCAACGACACTCCCTGGTTTCTTCCTACAATTACTCTACTTTGTCCGAAATCATCTGTTAAACTTAACCGTTTCATATTGTAGTTAAGTATCGCATCATGCGATTCCAATCAATCCATTCCAATCATTATATAATAATATCCCAAGATTGTAACATACAGGTTTTACGTTTGTCACGAAGTCACTTAGGTTAATGTCACAATCCTTAAATTTTCCTCCAACCTTTTGCTTGGCACCATATTACATTTCCAAAAGTCTAAACTCATCTTGTTCGACTGCCTTCACCTTAATTCTTTTAAGCGTAACACTAGATGTAAAAATTTCAGTAGATCCTTGATCTATTAAAATACTAAAATGCCGATCGATGATCATACCTGATGTCTCGAGCACGATGGAATGCTACTCATCCTAACAATTATTCACTGCTGCATGTATCCTTTGGGCCTTTCCCAAATATCTAACTATCATAGGTCCTGATGATCTGACAACTCTTGACTTCTCAGTAGGATAGGCTCTCTGGTAATGTGGCTCTTCACATGTCCAACATCCATTCTTCAGTCCGATGCTTCTAGTCCCAGAAGTAGAAACTACTGACCTAGGATTTTGCTATGCTGGTCTATTCTGTGGACCAGGTCTAAATTGTTGTTGTTTCTTTTGTGGTGATATGTAGGGAGTCCTCTGCTGAGGAGTCTTTCATTGTGGTTTTTAGAACACAAGTCCTTTGGGCGTATCACGATGCCTAAAAGACTGTCTAGCTGGTCTCTGATGTTGCTGCACTCCTGGTGTCACTTGTCTAGTTTCTCTAGAAGGAGTCCTGCCCTAACCCCCACTGTTCATCTCTTCCTCAACTATGAGGGCCTTCTAAACTGTAACATGCAACGTATCATGCATCAGGATGCTCGCCTTCGCATGAATGTTGAAGTTAAGGCCGAACATAAACTTAGTGACATTTAACTTTGCTGTGTTTAGATGTGGAGCATATATGATTAGCTCTATGAACCTGGCCTCATACGAATACTTTGTTGTAAGGCGTTGAAATCATTAAGCTAGCGTTCAATGAATTCCTCGGACAATTACCTCTCCCAGAATCATTCCCCGAACAACTCCCATGAAACGTTTTCAACGACCATGTTTATTTGAGGTAGGAGTGTCTTCTACCAAAGTAGAGGACTTCCTTTGAGCTAAAATATTTCCATGCATAAATTCATGTTGGATGTGTAATTATGAAGTTTGAAGCATATCACCATGTTCTCCAACCATGCTTCGATGACTAAGCCGTCCGTGGCACCCTAGAACTCGAGAAATTTCACTTTCTCAAGTTTTGTGTGTATACTACTACTATCTGCTGGAGTGCATTGTGAACCCTCGGCATAGATGCTCTGCCCCTATCCCAATCAAGACGAATGATCAATGCCTTTGACATCCTCTGGAGGGATCTCATCATACCTACTACATCTCCCACAACAACCTTCTCCTGCTCAATAGTATGCTCCTCTTCAAGTGGAGCCGATCCTTCCTACGTGGATGCTACTAGGGGAATCATACCTCTCCCCCCCGCACCACGTCGTCAAACCATCCTACATCCTCTGACCATGATATGACCATGATACCTGTCATAAAAAAATCAAATTTTATTAGCTATACATCTTTAATCATTTGAAAATAACACAGTGGAAGGCGTAATGGTCCTCTGTCGCAGGGTTGAACCCGCTCTGATATCATATGTAACATCACCAACAAACTAAACATTAAATGGATAAGTGAACATAACGAAGGTGCTATATATTTTGTTTATTACTTTTTGATCCTTACATATATATAGTTTTAAATATTTATTTAAAAAAAAAATCAAATAAAACTTTAATAGATTGTCTATAAGCAATTTAATTATGACCTTTTGTATCAATCAAGTGTGAATCATTTTCATAGTCCCTCACAACATTTTCCAATAATTAATACTTTTAACACTCTTGGATGCATTGAAATCTATTGTATATCTACAAGGATGCATTGAAATCTATTGTATATCTGTAAGGTTACACTGATGAGTCTTATAACAAGGCATTTAGGACTTATTATTATTTTCTTTTCTTTAGAATTCAATAAGAATAAATGCAATAAAAATGCACAATTACCCAATTCTATAACCGAGATAACCTAGACCAATTTCATGATCATATCTAATGACTTTAAATACTTACAATCAAGTTTCTAGTTTCAATCATCATTTGTAAAATCATAATCTGTAGAGTAATAACTTCATAAGTTTTAAATAATGCAAAAAGGTCCTGAATACTATTGACAATAACTTATTAGGTTTTAGCCTATCTAATTCTACATTATTCATTGGTTAATATTATATATATTAATAATTATTTGTATCTATGTATGTGTGTGTTACAATCCATCTATAGTTAAAGCCACAACTTCTTTATGATGGATTGTAATTATTAAACAATTAAAAGAACACGAGCTTGGTGTTTCTTTGCAAGTAAAATAATAATTCAATCACACAAACTCTAACGTCAATTTGTTTCTTAAGACATTGATCTCCAAACAACTATATAGTTCCATCTAATCAAAATTAATAAAAACGCAAAGATCTTCAACGAAAAAGGTCCATCTCATCAGAATTAATTAAAAACGCAAAGATTTACAAACAACGATGTAAGTCCATCTCATCAAATAAATAAAAAAACAAAAATATCTCCAATGACGTTATAGTTCCATATCATCAGAATAAATCGAAACGCAAAGATCTTCATGAATTACTAACGTTTCCAGACATACAACTAATGAATTGCTTATTAGTACAGTCGCTAATTCGTGGTTGAGAACGCCAAAAGGTATCGGCTGAAAACGTTGGTTTAATCCTACTTAATCATTTAAAAGTGTCAATTACATATCTTTACAGTAATTTTTTAATGTGATTAGATAAATGTTAAAAAGTAAACATGTTAACAGATGCCTTGATAAATGCAAGAAAGTTATGAACAATAAATCTGACCCATTGATTTTGGAGGACGACTAAGAATATGCCAACATCTTCAATGCATAGCCATTAGATTAGGGTTTAAGGTTAAATAAGGTTAAAAAATCATTAATTGTGCCCATTATCAATAGATGTACGGATCACAAGATTCCAATTTAATACATGGTAAAGAGCAGAAAATTTCAATTTAAAGATTAGAATAATCATCCATTTTTTTTTACGACAAAATCATTTTACATTTAGTGTAGTCATGAAGAAAACTATAGTCTGAATAATCATGGTCATCGTGGTATTCATAAAGACTCCAATCAACTTTCTGTTTGACCTTAGATAGTTCTTCTTCTACTTCTTTCACGGGATAGATGCTAACAAAACATTCTTCTATTGTATCTAAATCTTCTTCTTTATTTGGAGGGGAGATTTTAATATCAACATTATTGCAATCATAAGATTGTGAAGAGTCTTTAACTTTATTGATCACTGAGTCTTCTTCTTTATCCTTGATAGGAATGTATTCTATGTATTCTCTTTTTATTTTATACATCTTCATTGAAGGAAGAGAAGATTCTTTGGAGGTATCATCACAAGACATGTCATCTTCAACATCAATATGAGTAATAGGAATTGAACCTTTAACTATGTGTACTTTTTCATATTCAAGGCCAAATTTGTCTGAAGGAATGTTTTGTAGACTGAGAAATTTATCAAGGGATTCAGTCCCTTTCTTGAATTTTTTAATAGTCTTAAGTTGATCCTTTAGTTGTTTACACCTTTGTTTATATTTTCTCAGATCATTCAAAGAGCACTCAAGCTCAACTTCAAGATTGACGTCTGCTTCAATGTTTGAGTATTCTTCAAAAGAATATTCATCACTAGAATTTTTGTATACTAAACTTTGTTCTCATTTAAATGATTCATTAGACTTTTATTTTGAGTAGAGGTATTTCATCTTGTCCCAAAGTTCCTTTGCAGAATTACATTCACCTATCTTCTCTTTGACATCATCAAGTAATACATCAAGGATTGTATTCATTGTCATTGAGTTACTTTTCTTGGCTTTCTTTTGAGTTGGAGTCCTTACTCTACTTGGTGGGAAGTAATAAGTGATTACTGAATTCCATACATCATGTCTCAATGCCTTCAGATGACTTTCCATTCTTGTACTCCAAAATATGTATTCTTCTTTTCCAAGTATCAGAGTTCCATTTTCAATGTAAATATTTTGTCCATACATGTGTGCTTAATTTTATCTTCCTTTCTGTTTGTTAGAATGTTCTTAAAGTAACCTAGCTATGATACCAATTGATGGAATATCCAACAATACTGAGAGGGGGGGTGAATCAAATTTTCCTACTTTTTCTTATTAATTCCTTCAATATTAAACACACATATTAATTATTCAATTAAGAAATATATGATGAAAAAAAAATCCTTATGAACACAAGATTAATCGTGGAACACAATAGGGAAAACCACCAACTCTTTTCTATTAACTGCAAAATTCCTTTTCTTACAAGTTACATAGAAGGAAGATATTCTTCCTTTTCAATCAACACCAATTGATCAGGATGCACCCACACCCTTTGTTCACAAGCACCAACTGGTAGGAGGCTACGGCCCCCTGTTTAGTCATCTACAACTGACAAGGAAGTACCAACTCCCTATGTTCAACAACACCAACTGGTAGGAGGCTACAACCCCCTATTTAGTCAGCTACAACTGACAAGGAATCACCTACTCCCCTGCAGGCTCCAACCTACCCTTGCATGACCCAACCACCCTTAATTTTACAATGTAATTCAATCTCTTCTTCTCTTCATTGAATTTGAGTCAAGCATCCATTAACACAAGTCCTATCATATTTTACCTTTTGACTTTGAATTGTTTTCCCTTGCTCCACCCTTCATCCCTTAATGCAGGTTATAACATGTATAACACTTCTCCTGTATTGTCTGCTTGCAAGGTCTTCTGGTTATCTGCAGATGAACTTAATCTCTTTCTCTCTAGCTTCTGTCATTTAATCTTTAATGACTCTGCTGCAGTCCAATAAAGGTATTCTATAACATATACTGGATTACATAACTGCTGCTCTGACTTCCTTTGTTATTGATCTTCAATAAGATATTGACAGACCCATTAGAATAAACAATTCTTCTGCTTCAACTCTGCTTTTGATTTTTATCTTCTTATCTGGACTGCAGAGACACAACCTTCTCATAACTCTTCCTCATTTATATGATCCTCAAAACGGTGTGAGTTTGAGATGCATTGTGTCCTTTTGTTTGGATCATCGCACCTTTTCATTTAACTAAACTGTAATCACTATTTTATCATTTCGACCGTGAAGGATTTTCATAAATTGATCACATATGGATCAATTTCATCCTTTAAACTCGATCCCAAATATCTGTTATTTTCACAAAGACTGAATTATGCATAAGTGCTTCCTTCAAAACATTACATGTGACCGATCGTTACAGAAACATAGGCTTACCAACTACAACGACATATTATAATTTCCTTTTAAAACTCTTATATCATATGACCAACAACGGTGACCACACAAGCACTTGAGCACTTATGTGAATCAACGGCCACGATTTTAATCTCCTGAAATGGACGACTATTGTAAATTCGACACTTCTCCCTTCAGAAAATTTGGACTTGAAACCTTTCAAAACTTCCGAATCAGATTTCCCGAACAGATCGGACGGTTTACGTTTATTTCGTTGAAACTAATCAATTGTTAGATTTGATTCTTACAAGGCTTAATCCAACGAATGGGTCTTATTCAAGCATTGAGATGAATGGCCACAAATTACTTCACGACTTCGTCTATTATACTTACGCTATCCTTCCACTGTGTTTTGATCAATGGTTGAGAATGCAACCGAAGTATTCTTCAGATCAGATGACCCATGTCCACTTCGGGACTTCGACATTCAGGACTTTAGAGGTTTTGTCATTTGTTAGTGGTGACACTCCCGAAGCAAAACTTCTGGAGTGACGTAACTTGCTTACATCACTTGATGATGTGTCGCAAAATGAGTAGTTGCCACGTGTCACTCAGATTCATGATTTGAACATACCTAAAATACTAATTTAAACTTGACACTTGTCATTCTCTGACCATGCCACATGTCCTTGTTGACGTGGACTACTAACATGGTATATCACAGTTTCTTGCTGATGTGGTTTGTCAATGTACATCTCTTGATGTGACACATATTCATTTCCTTGATCTAATGGTCAGAATAGCATCAAAAAAGGTATCTCAGATCGGTGACTGAGAGTGACTTCAGAACTTCATCCTTAGGGACTTTTCACATTTCTTGGTGGTGAAACTCCCGAAGTAATTCTCTCGGAGTGACATAACTTGTTAAGCCCTAATATTGGCTCATTAGCCCTTAATCGGGGCATATTATATTAGTAACTTTATTTTATTTATGTCGGCTTTAGGCCATGAGTTGTAATTATACCTCCTAGTCTCCTATATATATCAAGGATACATTTTCATTTTGAATCATCTTGTACTTGAACATTTAAGTGGGGTAAAAGGAGGTTGCCCCCTCGAAGAGGCTTATTATCTGAAATCATCTCTTTTTCAAGGCGTTGAGTACTTTTTCTGAGGTTTTTTTATGCTATATTGATATTTGGTTCTTAACATATGGTATCAGAGCTCAAGGTCTTGGGGTTTCACTGCTACATCTGAGACACCTTGGAATTTCCACTATAACTTTTTTTCTACAACATTTCAGAAAGAATGGATTGGAGGATATTTATTAGATGGATCAAAGTACGTTGGGTTCAAAATTCAGCTCCTGAGGCCTTATACTTTCAGACATACAACCTATACAAGATAGGGTTCTAGAATATCCTGAAATGAGTCATTGCAGAATTTTCACTATAAAAACGTTTCTGTAACGTTTCAGACCCTCAACTGTGGAGGATATTTACAAAAAATAGTAAGGTATCTGTGGTACAACGTTCAGTGTCTAGGTCATCTTAAATTTGTAGATACACCTTGTGTAAGATAGGGTATCTGACTAGTCCTATTGACTAGTCTCAAGAAGGTGTTCCAGGTAAAACAATCATAACTTCTTCCTAGAGTATCCAAATTGAGTGGGACTTATTTCATTGGATCATGGACAATCTATAGTATTTTTTGTGTGAGTTTCAGAATTTTATATCAATCATTTTGTGCAGGGCACGCTATACAAGTGAGATCTTCTGGAAAGGCCAAAAATATGCAAGTTGTGGGGAAGTTACTGTAAATTCCACTTGGCACATACAATTTTGATAAGACCTGTGGCATTGCAGAGAAGAAATATTAAATAACTACATAAAAGAAAGTTTCATACCCAGAAGGGACGAAACTTGGGAGATACAACAAAAGAAATATTGTCTAGCAGAACCACCTCAAAATCAAGGTTCAAAAGTGATACTTGGCCAACATGCCACCCAAAAAGGTAACTTCTACACCAAATAAGCCTCTAGAAAATCCTACTTGGACTCTTGATGAAGGTGAAGAAATGAGTAGGGACATAAATAATTTACAAAAGAAGATAGTAACAAAAGATGAACTACAAGAGATGATGGAGGGTTTAAAAGGGGAGATCATGGAAGTATTGAAAAATTTCGTAACAGAGAAGACACCTGAAAGTGAAAATGCATCTCATGAAATTCATGATGAGGACACAAGGAAGGTGAATCAAGAATGGAGAAACTTCAACTTTGGTTTGAAGACCAACCACGTTCCTAAGATTGATATGAGGAAGTTTGATTGCAAGGACCCAATCACATGGATACTTCAGATGGAGCAATTCTTTGATCTCCATAATGTGCCACATACACAAAAGGTACAAATTGCTTCTTTATATTTAGAACCTAATCAATTTGTATGGTATCGATGGCTTTGTTCTCGCAAATCACTCGTCACTTGGACAATTTTCATGGAAGAAATGATAGCACACTATGAGGATACAAGGAGCAATACCTTCTTTAGCCAATTGATAAATCTCAAGCAAAAGGGTTCAGTTACCGAGCAAATTGAGAACTTCCAAAGATTGAATATAAAGGTAACTGATATTCCAAAGGAGCACTTGATTGATGTATTCATAGGAAATTTAAAGGATAACATTCAACATGAGATTCGCCTTTGAGAACCCAAATCATTGGAGAATGCATTTAAGGTGGCAAGAAATGTTGAAAATAAAAATATGGCTATGGCTACTAGAAGGACCAATCCTAACATCTATAGAGAGAGCAATGCTCCTTCTTCTAAAACACCTCAACCTACAAGGTTGACACCTCAACAATTGGAGGAAAGAAAAGCAAAAGGTTTATGCTTTAATTGTGACAACAAGTACAGTAAGGAACATAAGTTTGGTGAGAAGAAATTATTCTACATAGATTGTGAAGAGGAAGAAGAAGAAGAACAAGAACCATTTCAAGATGAAAATGTAGAAGTAATTTCGTCTGAAGAGTTGACTCCCATG
>JASDQU010101870.1:204085-249691 GCA_032191745.1 Picea mariana
TGAAGATGTTGAGGCCTTTCTCTATGTTATCTCGATAATCCAACCCGATTGGATAATAGAAGTAAGGGATGAATGGAAGAATGACGAAAAAGTGTGGACTCTCATTCAAAAGTTGCAACAGGATTCCAGTGCATCAAATACATTTAGATGGAAAAATGATTCACTATGGTACAAAGATCGCTTATATTTGTGTAAGAAATCCCAGCTCAAACAAAAGGTACTATTGGAATTGCACACCTCTCCAGTAGGAGGGAACTCAGGATTTTTGAAAACCTACCATAGAGTCAAGAAGGATTTTTTTGGGATGGCCTTAAAACTGATGTTCAAAGGTTTGTGGCAGAATGTTTGGTTTGCCAACAAAATAAGGTGGAAATAATTAAGACCCCAGGTCTTTTACAACCATTAGCCATCCCAAGTCAGCATTGGGAGGATGTTTCCATGGATTTCATCACAGGGTTACCGAAGTTTGAAGGAAAGAGTGTCATCATGGTGATTGTTGATAGACTGACCAAGTACGCACACTTTTGTGCACTCTCTCATCCCTTTAAAGCTAGTATAGTTGCCACCGCATTCATGGAGACAGTTCAAAAGCAACATGGCAGCCCAAATATTATTGTAAGTGACAAAGATCCCATCTTCACTAGACATTTTTGGACAAAATTGTTTTCTTGTTTGGGTACTCAATTGGCTCATAGCTCATCCTATCATCCTCAATCTGATGGAGAAACCAAGATAGTGAACAAATGTCTAGAAGGCTACCTTCATTGCTTTGTCTCTGATAAAAAAACACAATGGTTCAAATGGTTACCCTTGGGAGAATGGTGGTATAACACTTCCTTCATACTGCAACAAAAATGACACCATTTATGGCACTCTATGGATACCAACCTCCTTCCATCACTTCTTCTCTAAAAGAAAAATCTAAGGTTCAAGCAGTGGAAGATCACATCGAGCATCAACAACAAGTTCTCCAAATCTTAAAGGACAACCTGACCATGGCACAAAATCTCATGAAACAACAAGCAGATCAACATCGTAGTGAAAGAAGTTTTGAAGTAGGGGATTGGGTGTTTTTAAGACTACAANNNNTGAGAATCAACAACAAGTTCTCCAAATCTTAAAGGACAACCTGACCATGGCACAAAATCTCATGAAACAACAAGCAGATCAACATCGTAGTGAAAGAAGTTTTGAAGTAGGGGATTGGGTGTTTTTAAGACTACAACCATACAAATATATGTCCCTCAAGCAAGCCAAGAAGGATAATAAATTATCACTAAAGTACTATGGCCCTTATAAGGTGTTGCAAAAGATTGGTACTATGGCATACAAATTGGAGTTGCCTGCATCTTCATGATTACAACCTAGTTTTCCATGTTTCATGCTTAAAGAAGGTTATAGGTGACAAGATCCCAGTTCAAACTATATTTCCAGAACTTGATGAGGAAGGAAAAATCATATTGGAGCCTAAAGCCATGACTGACATAAGAATTAGTCAGCTGAGGAATAGATCCATTTCAGAGTATCTCATTAAATGGAGGAAACTACCAGCTAAAGATTCCACTTGGGAAGATGAGTCTTTTATACAGAAGCATCCAGAGTTACTCAAGCATTGCGAACAACACTTGTCTCAAGGGGAGGGGCATGTTAACCCCTAATATTGGCTCATTACCCCTTAATTGGGGCATATTATATTAGTAATGTTATTTTATTTATGTCATCTTTAGGCCATTAGTTGTAATTATACCTCCTACTCTCCTATATATACCAAGGAGACATTTTCATTTTGAATCATCTTGTACTTGAACATTTAAGTGGGGTAAAAGGAGGTTGCCCCCTCGAAGAGGCTTATTATATGAAATTATCTCTTTTTCAAGGCATTGAGTACTTTTTCTGAGGTTTTTCTATGCTATATTGATATTTGGTTCTTAACATAACTTATTGACATCACGTGTTGACATGGAACGAGCCAATTTCCTCTTGACACATGTCATCATCTGATTATGCCATGTGTACTTGTTGACATGGTCTTCTGACGTGGTATTCCACGTGTCCTTTATGAGGTGATCTACTGACCAACAACCTTGATCCAACGGTCATCATATATCCTCCAGATCTGATGGTCCTTATTCATTTTAGATTTGAGGACATCGGGTATTTCAAATTTTCAAGTTGCCAATTCTTCCGAAGTGAGATTCCCCGAACAGTAACCTCCTCACTACTTTTAAACTGAACTTCATGTTGCTCGTTGATCATGTTTTTATATCAATGGCTCGATCTTTTTATGATGTCATTTTTCCTTGGTTTAAATCCAACAGTACTTTTTCTATCTTATCTTGTCCTTCCACTTTAGAATGATCTGACGGCTGACGGAAGTTTGCATAATTTTGATCTCATATCTTTTACCTCGCTTATCCTATCCTTCTACTTGATTTTATCTAACGGTCAATGTGGACTCTTCGAAGTAGATTAACGGTCGACGATGATTACAGAACCACAACTTGCAAGTGATTTAACTTGACACCCAAACTCCGCAATTTGAAGTTGTGAGTTGTTGGTGAGTCAACCAAAATCGTCGATCTTTGAAGCTGTAAGATCTGATGATCCTGACTAATTGAGGGATTGGAAATAACACGATGTTTAATACTTATTACAATCTTCGCAATCTATCCTTGTCGTTGATCTGGCAATTGCGCATCTGACGGTCACAACTTGATCTGACTTTCATTGTGCCATACCTACTGAGTTTCAACGTGTCATCTCGTCTGGGATTTGATCTTCATTTGTTAAATCTTCTGATCTTTAATATCTGCATATCGTCCAACTATTTGACATCAGTCATTATATACTGTTGACTAGTCCTCCAACGATTCTTCTGAAATTCATTGCGCCATCTCTTCTGATATTTGATATTCATTCGCTAACCCTCCTGAGATTTTATCTCAACTTATCATCACATCAATGATATCGACTATTGACATCAATGACAATACATCAATGACACTATGTCCAACAAAACTGACTAGATGATCAAAATGCAACAACTCAAAATACACATAGGTGAACTTGTTCATTTTTAAATTATACATAATAATAATTTATTTCTAAACAAAGTCACACATGTATGATTGATAGGTAAACTTTAATTTGAAAAAGTTTTTAGTAACTCCATCTCATCCAATGATCTTGGTTTTTGTCTTTTGTGTTGCATTGTTCTTTCTTGATAGTTTTGATAATTTTTTTCAATGAATTTATTGCATTTTCTCTACCCCCTCTCTTAACTAAAATTGTCTTCCAACAAACATGTCATTTAGTTTTACCCTTGTTTATAGCATACAAACTACATCTCCAACTTCTACTCCCACAACCTCTTCTTTGGGTTTGACCCCTATATGGAGCCTTCAACAACAATATTCATGTTCAAGTTCATTGACCACTCTAAGAACATAAACTAGATTCCAAACTAATTGATACAATTTCATACTTCATATCATAGGCTTACTTTCATCGTATATACACATTTTAGTGGATAAATTGATTTCTCTACTACTTTCCATGCTAACATAAGCAGGGACATCGTTGCTTTGCAACTCTATATCGTTTTTTTTCCCATCATGACCACTATCCCATCACCTTATAGTTGTTAATCAACATCTTGGGGCTCATCTCAGCCACAGGTGATCTTTAAACTTTCTAACTAAGTTGCAATGAAACCCATAAGTTATTATGTGTATGACTTTGAAATTATAATAAATGAGTTAATAACTTAAGATGCTAGTTCATAACTTAATTAAAATTAATTCATAATTTAGTTAGTATTTTTTTTTTTTAAATTTGAACATTCACATTAAAAAATGTGTAATTAGAATTAATTCATAATTTAGTTAGTATTTTTTTTTTTAAATTTGAACATTCACATTAAAAAATGTGATTTATTTTTTAAAGTATAATACTTTGATGAAATTTATCATATATATATATATATTTAAAGTGAAATATGAAGTACTACTAAATATAAATGAATGTGATTTAGTTTTTTAAGTGGAATAAGAAAAGATACTCCATATTTTAGAAAAAAAAACATAGATTGATTTTTTTTTTTTAATATTCTAAATTTTAAATTTTAAACATATATAAAATTTCAAATATTTATTATTTTAATGTTTTAAACTAGATTTATAATAGGTGTATAATGTAGTTTTTTATAATTAATTATTTTTATGTAAATTGCAAAAGTATAAGATTTTATAAAACCAAGATAAACATCATGAAGGGAAATCCTCATAATCACATAAATAAATTCTCCAAAACCCCAAATGAGAGGAAAAATCACAATACTAGTTATATGTATGTGAAACACTATGATGTGATTGGTCAATATTCAACTTTTTATATATGTGAAACACTTTGATGTGATTTGTCAATATTCAATTTTTTTTATATATGTGAATCACTTTGATGTGATTTGTGAAGATATATATGGATCACTTTGATGTGATTTGCCTTCTATGAAGATTATTTTGATGTGATTTGTCTCGTTGAATGTGATTGGTCAATATTCAACTTTTTGTATATGTGAAACACTTTGATGTGATTTTTCCATATTTATAAGTGAACCATTTAATGTGATTTTTGAAGATATATATGGATCACTTTGATGTGATTTGCCTTCTATGAAGATTATTTTGATGTGATTTGYCTCGTTGAAWGTGATTGGTCAATATTCAACTTTTTGTATATGTGAAACACTTTGATGTGATTTTTCCATATTTATAAGTGAACCATTTAATGTGATTTTTGAAGATATATATGGATCACTTTGATGTGATTTGCCTTCTATGAAGATTATTTTGATGTGATTTGCCTCGTTGAATGTGATTGGTCAATATTCAACTTTTTGTATATGTGAAACACTTTGATGTGATTTTTCCATATTTATATGTGAACCACTTTAATGTGATTTTTGAAGATATATATGGATCACTTTGATGCGATTTGCCTTCTATGAAGATTATTTTGATGTGATTTGCCTCGTTGAATGTGATTGGTCAATATTCAACTTTTTGTATATGTGAAACACTTTGATGTGATTTTTCCATATTTATATGTGAACCACTTTAATGTGATTTTTGAAGATATCTATAGATCACTTTGATGTGATTTACCTTCTATGAAGATTATTTTAATGTGATTTGCCTTGTTAAATGTGATTGGTCAATATTCAACTTTTTGTATATATGATTTTTCCATATTTATATGTGAACTACTTTCATATGATTTTTAAAGATATATATAAATCACTTTGATGTGATTTGCCTTCTATGAAGATTATTTTAATGTGATTTTCTTTATTGAATCAAATATGAGAGGAGAAAGATGATCTTCATATACGGGTGGATGAATTACTTGATGTTATTTATCCCTTTAATAAACCATGAGTAAAGAGTTGACTAAAAAATGAGAGGATAAACCATCTTTAAGAGAAATATGTTATCTGCGTGTAGGTGAATCACTTTGATGTTAATGAACTCATGAGAAAATAGTCTATTTTTTACAACCATATCCATTTCTCACAACAATATATTTTATATATGAGATTATTTAATAAATTTATTGAATTCAAAATAATTAAATATGGTAAAGAAATATTCCATTTTTTACAACGATATCCATTTTATATATGAGATTATTTAATAACGATATATTTTATATATGAAATTATTTAATAATTTTATCGAATTCAAAATAATTAAAAATAATTAAATATGTTAAGGATAATCGATAAATATGGATAATATATACATTAATTATATGAAATTATTTAATAATTTCATTGAATTCAAAATAATTAAATATGTTAAAGATAATTGATAAATATGGATAATATATACATTAATTAAAAGTTATGAGTTTTTTTTGGAAAATATAAATATATATATATTCTTTTAAAAAGGTGGATGGGTATAGGGGTGAGGATACGTATATATATATATATGCAAAGTGGTGTAAAGGAAAAATCCCAAAACTTTTCTATTAATAAAAATAAACCTTTTCATTAATAAAAATGAAAGAACTATATTTATGATTATTGTACAACTCAAAGGGTATCGTCATATGAGTTCATTAAAAATATTCACTATTTATAGGAATCATGAGATGATATGTAACACTCCTTCGGTGTTGGTTTCTCAAGATTACAATTTCATCCATTGCAGAAATCACATTCCAAAAGTTTACATGATTTACATCAAATTAGATTGAGCAAATTATCTCAAGTAGATATATATTATATATATTTTTAAATTTATATAATAGTTTAATATTTTCATTTTTAAATGAAAAACATGTATTGATAATTGGTAGAATTATTGAAGAGTATAACTAGTAAGTTAAACAAATCCATTTTTTATTATTTATAAGTGAAAGGTTTATTTACCTTAACTTTAATTGAATACTATTTTTAATCAAAACGATTGTGTCTATATATATATATATATATATATATATATATATATATATATACTTGTAACTGTTAGACAACTGAAGCATAAACATAGAAAGATTAATTGAAAAGCAAAGAATCAAGAACAACAATTATACAATGAACAAAATGTTTTACGTGGAAACTAGTATGGGAAAAAAACCACGTTGTAATGATAATCAATATTCTTATTATTGAAGGGAGAATTACAATAGATAATCTTAGGCATACAACCATCCTCTCAATCTCTTCTCACACAGTGTGCTACACTACATTTCTACTTTCTCTTTTTCACTTCTATGGGTATGCTCGTATATATAACATCCATCAAACAATTAGACAAACTGATTACAACATGATCCACCAGTTACACAAATTGTTCATTGTAGTGTGCATCCATTCACATTCTAATTTTAGTTGATGTGCATGCAACCACATGGGATATTAGTTGGCATGTTTTCAACAATCTCCACCTTGACAACAATTTACTTGATATATCATGCTCGAATTAATTCATCATGTTTTTTTGCAAGCCAAGAGAATACAAACACCATCGTAGCTTCTTTAAAAAAATTGGTTTCATAAACATGTCTGTAGAATTCACTTTTGTATGGAACTTTTCCATAGCCACTTCCCCTTCATCAACCTATCTTACAAAATGGTATTGAATAGAAATATGCTTTGTCTTACTGTGATAAGATGGATTGCTAGCCAAATGAATAACACTTTGACTATCATAGAATACTTTCACCTTGTCTTGCATGCTTCCAAACTCACCCAACAAACCTTTTAACCAAATTTCCTCCTTGCATGCATGTGAAGAAGCCATATATTCTTCTTCAGTAGTGGATAAAGAAGCTACATTTTGAAGCTTTGACATCTAACTAATAGGTTCTCCTGCAAGAGTAAAGGCATATACTGAAGTGGATCTCCTTTTTTCCAAGACACATGCAAAACATGAATCTACATAACTGCAAACTAAATCATTGGAACCATCATAGGTGATAAAAAAATTACTTGTGCCTCTAAGATACCGAAGCACCCATTTCAATGCTACCCAATTCTCTTTACCTGGATTTTCCATGTATCTACTGACACCACCAATTGCATGTGAAATGTCTGGTCTAGCTCTCACCATTTCATACATCAAACTTCCTACTAGATTAGCATATGGTACACGAGACATATAATCCTTTTCTTCATAATTACTAGGACACAAACTAGAAAAAAGATTGAAATGGGAAGCCAAAGATCCTTCATATCAAATGCTCTAGCCAACTAAGCCTTTAAGTTATTGATTTTGACCATACTTTTTCTTTCCGCAAGCATATTGTCAACATTTAACACCAAAATAATGAATATGCCATTTTCCAACATTTTTAAGTAAACATAATGATCATATTCACTTCTTGTAAAATTTAGGCTCACCATGAAGGAATTAAACTTCTTGTACCATTTCTTGGGAAACTGCCTCATGCCATACAATGAATTCTTGAGTTTGCAAACAAACCTCTTATTGGGATCCTAAACCAATTCTTCTGGTTGCTCCATATATATCCTCATCCAAATCTTCATGTAGAAAAATGGTTTAAACATCTAGCTTCTCCAACTAAAGATCAAGTAAAGAAACTAGTGCTAACACAACACGAATTGAAACAAGCTTCACAACTGGTGAAAATATTTCATAAAAATCAATACCTTCCTTTTGAGAATATGCTTTTGCTACCAGTCTTTCCTTATACCTTTCAACTTTATCATCAACTCCCTTTTTCAGTTTGTAGATCCACTTGCAACCGACAACCTTCCTGTCCTTTGGAAGTTCTACCAGGTCCCATGTTTTATTCCTCTCTAAGGACTCCATTTATTCTTTCATAGCTTCTTTCCATTTAGCACTTTTAGATATCTTAATTGCTTCTTGATAAAAAAATAGATTCTCCATCAATAGAAACCAAAGCCACATATGAAACATAATCATCATACCTTATAGGAGGATTCCTGACCGATGTAGATCTCCTTAGAGATGGTTGAGGCATATCCTCAGTTTCCTGGATATTTTCTGCATCTGCATCTTCTTCTTATAGAACTTCTTCATGCTCCTCCCTTTTTGAATATGGATGAGTCTCCAACTGAATTTGATGAACTTACGGTACCTATTCTTGTCTCACTTCAACATCTACTAGTTCTAATTTTAAGAGTGTGGATTCATCAAATACTACATAGGATCCCACAATATGTACCCCTTAACTCCATCACCATAACCAACAAAGACATATCTCTTTTATCTAGGATCTAACTTATAACGCTGATATTTATAAATAAGAGCATAAATGTCACAACCAAATATTATCAGATTTGAATAACCACATGAATGACATGTCCATAACTCTTCTGAAATCTTACAGCTTATTGTAGTTGATGGTGACAAATTTATCATATATCATGTTGTAAGAACTACTTCTTCCCACAATTCCTGTTGCAACTTAGCATTACCGAGAATTCTCCTTGCTGTCTCTAGAAGATTCCTATTCATGCGTTCAACAACACCATTTTGCTGAGGAGTATAAACCATGGTCTTATGTATTTCAATCCCATCTTCCAGCATTAGTTTTCAAATTCTCTAGATGTGAACTCACCTCCATTATCTATTCTTAAACACTTGATTGACCTGTCAGTGCTCTTTTCAACCAAAGCTCTGTATTGCTTAAAAGTATTAAATACATCATATTTTCTTTTAAGTAAATAGACCCAAACCTTTTTAGAGTAATCATATATAAATGTCACAGAATATGACAATCCTCCAAAATAAATCATATGGGATGGTCCTAAAACATTTGAATGAATGTAATATAGGATACATTTGCTTATATGTCTTCTTGTTTTAAAATTTTGTCTACACTGTTTTCCAAAAACAAAATACTTGCAGAAATTCAAATTCAGAAACTTTAAATTTGGAAGTGACTTACAATCAACCAATACCTTAAGCCTTTTCTTGCTGATATGACCCAAACACTGATGCCACAAATGAAAAGAGTAGCTTTCACCTTCAGATGCTACCACTGCTGGATTTATTTATGTCCTTTCTTCAACTTGATAAAGGTTCCCAATCCTCTTTTCCTTCATTACTATTAAGATGCCTTTGGACTCCTTCAATACTCCACCTTGAGTTGTACACATGTAACCAACATAATCTAGTACTCCTAAAGATATCGAGTTATTTCTAAGTTCAGGGACATGCCTTAAATATATTAATGTTATTACATTACCATCATGCAGTTTAATCCAGACACTACCAACCCCAACAATTTTACAAGAAAAAAACATTTCCGATAAAAACACCACCATCATCAATAGATTGGTAAGTTTAGAACCAATTTATATGAATAAACATGTGGTTGGACGCACCAAAACCTAACAACCAATGTTGATGTTGATGTGAAACATCACAAGTAGACAATACCTCATAAACCATACTTGAACTTGAACCTGAAACTAAACTTGTTTCAACTAAATTAGCTTCCTTTGCTTGTTTTGTGGAGTCCTCTTTGGATGCATTCTCTCTTTTCCAACAAACCTTCCTGAGATGCCCTGATTTTCCACATAAGAAAAATTTCTATTTTCCCTTCTTTCCTTTTGAATTAGACCTTGATGTATCTCTTTGATCTTTCCCTCTTTCTGTAGACCGACCTATGACCACCATTGCCTCTGTTGTTGAGGTTTCTTTACTAGAACTTCTCCTCATTTTCTTAGACAACATAGCTCCCACAACACAATCATAATCAATTGCATATGTTGTGATAAACCACATATATGTGACCAGATGATCCCAAGACTCATGAATCTAACACAATAGCGTAACTTCATTTTCCTCACATTTGTACTTTACTTCCATACTAGATAATTGACAAATCAGAGTATTGAAAAAATTTAAGTGATCAATAATTTTTATACCTTCTTTCATTCATAAGCTATACAATTGCCTCTTCAAGGACTTTGTCATATAAAAAAATTCCATATTCTGTTCGTCAAGGACTTTGTCATATACAAAATTTCCAGTCTATTCCACAAACCTAATGTTGTCTCCTCTCCAACGATGTGAAACAACTCTTCATCTTCTAGACACAAATTAATGGTACTAAGGGTTATTGCATCCAGATATTCCAAGTCCTCATATTTCATGCTTGCCAGTTTCGTTGTTTTTCCCACCAATACCTTTTTCAATCCTTGTTACACAAGCATATCCTGTATCTTGAGCTTCCATGACTCAAAGTTATTATTTCCACTGAATTTCTTCACCTCAAACTTAAAACTCTACACTTTCACCATTAACACAAAACACCACCCAAACCACTACTTATAAAACCAAACCCTTTTAAAATAGAAGAATACTTTTATATTCTAGATAACACCCCAAAATATAAATTTTAATTTAAAATAAGTTAATAGAACACATATACTTCACATATATGCTTTAAATCCTTAAAACAATTATCCACCTCACCTTTAATTATAAAATCCTTTCACTCTCTTTAATAAAGGCGATCCCCTTATTATATCTCATGCATAATAAGAAAAAAGAAATAACGTTTCTTACCTCATAATTGTATGCATTGTACCTCATGATATTTTTGTGTATTAAACTACTTTTGACAAGGATATCTATGGGTGTCGCACCTTAGATAGGGCTATCCTACGACACTTTTCCAAATTTGTTGCATCTTTGGACATGTACTACCTACGATACTTTGTAGAAAAAATTACTTCATGAAGTGTGTCTGTGACTTTCACACTATCTAATAGTGACAACCTATGACAATGAAATAAATACGTCCCACACCAATCACACAGATCCATCTCTTGAATTCACGCAAGTCTTTTAGCGTGACTTATTTGGCTTTGATACCATTTGTTAGGCAACGGAAGCATAAACAGAGCAATTGACAAGTAAAGAACTAAGAACAACAAGCACACAATGAATACAATGATTTATGTGGAAACCTAGTACAAAAAAAACCTTCAGGGCAATGATAATCAATATTCTTATTATTCAAGGGAAAATTACAATAGCCAATCTCAGGCATACAACCATCTTCTCACTCTCTTCCCACACAATGTGCTACACTATATTTATACTTGCTCTTTTTCACCTATATGGGTATGCTCGTATATATAGCATCTATCAAACAATTAGACAAAATGATTACAATATGATTCACCAATTACACAAACTATTCATTGTAGTGTGCATGCATGCACATTCTAATTTTCGCTGATGTGCATGCAACCGCATAAGAAATTAGTTGACACATTTTCAATAGTAACAACGTTTTAATATTCAATGTCATTATACAAACAATATTATTCAATTCCAAATAAACTAATATTTTTGATTTGGTAGAATTTTTCCTATGACATACTTCATAGAGAATCATACTTCCAGATTCTTTATGGATACAATTCCAATTCACATACACATACTCTTCACTCTTAAACTACTCACATAAACTTGGACCCATTCAACTATTAATTGAGTTGATTTTACTGCTTAATACAACAGTCTTTTTGTCGGGGTGATCCAAGATGAGATCCTCAGTCTCCCAAATAGAATTCCAAGTGCCAATCAATTAAAATGATATCCTTGGTCTTCAAATAATATGTATTCTTAGTCCAATATGGTAAAGAATAGTAGAGTATTAATGTATTATGCTAGTTCTAATCTAGTTTGACCAACCATATATAAATAGTCATTCTAGTAAACATCCAGTACTAACTCCACTCCACTTGAAACAATTCAACCTATATATTAAATTTTAGGTTCCAAACATATGATATACAATGCCAACTATAACTATAATTGGTATAATTATAATTAGCATGTAGTTCAACTAATTTTTTTTTCTTTGGAATAGAGTTTGGGGAAATTCACTGGGCACTTCTCCTCATTTCAAGGATGGTATCCAGTGTAAAGTATATTTTGTAGAAATCCGAGGATTTTACGATACCTTGCTCATTTTAAGAGATGAACGTGTCACTTGCGAGAATTGAACCTGGGTGGGGAAAACACCCCTCAACACAAACCACTTGAGCTAAAACCAATTAACATACATGTAATCCAATTGTTAGTTTTGAAACATAAATACGACATGAATGCTAATTAAATCGATTACCATCGAGTGCTCAATTCATTTATTGCATATAATCCATAAATTTCCCAATAAAATATCAATCCATAGTTTATAATGTTGACTCCAAAAGATTCAATCAATCTTACACAAAATTGTTAGTACTCAGTTTATACACAGTGAAAATTCCTACTAGAATTTGATTCTAGCCTACACACTTACAAAGCTGATTCTACAGGAAAATGCTATCAAGTATATGGTGGTAATTCTACATGATTTTCAGCCATACAATGCCGAATATGGAGTTTTCAACCATACAATAACAACTCCACAAAACATATTTCTTTTGAAGTAAATCCAATACAAATACACATGCATGCGCTACACATGGTTTTACAAGTTTGGGATGAGTTGATTTATAAGTTTGGGCTGAGTCGATTCATAAGTTTGGGCTGAGTCAACTTGACTCTCCCCTTCTTATCAAACACAATTTTAGTTGAACTCAATATAAATACTAATGGTTCAACGACTTGGTAATGAGTCTATATGACTCGTTTGGCCCACTATAGTCCACTCAATGCATAGTATAATGAGTTTTCAAGTCTGTAGATGAGTCTGTTCAGCTCATTATAGCTCATTCAACACATTATGTATGAGTTACGATTATGTAGAACGAGTCTATTTGAATTTATATAGAGTTATACTCTTTTTATTTTTTTTAATTATTCAAATGAAATATTTCATAATTCTTTTTTTTAATAAAATACTTTCGCTTATAAATTTCTCAAGAAATAAATTTTAAATAACAATTTTAGACTTATAATAAAAAATTATATATATATATATATATATATAGACGAAGGAAATTACTAGAAACCCTATGAGTACTTTTCCGCATTTCATGGATGACCCTGATTATGAAGCCTAACTCCAAGGAGATCAAGAGAGTCAAACGTGTAACCTCCCCAATGGATCACTGGGAAGAGATCTCACTTGTGGCTCAAGACCACTTGAGTTTTTTTCCCTTGGATATATATATATATATATATATATATATATATATATATATACCTATTTCTTATTCAAGTAGAATAGAAAATACAATCATAAGATTCTCTAAGCACTATCCAAAAATGTCCTTCACGAGAGAATTAAGTACTACAAAAAAAAGGAGCTAAGCAAAAGCACAACAAAACGACATATATACTTGTCACTAAAAGGTCCCTAACTGACATATTACAACTTGATCATAAATGACAACTTCGAAATACATCAAGTTAAGGCTATCTAATAACATCATAATGACCATCATTAAATTCAGAAAGGACAAAATGATTCTCCATTAAATCCAATGATTCTCTATTAACTCAAAGCCTTCTTTGGAAAGTTTCTAAGAAACCTGATTATGCTCTATGTATATATGAGTGAACCTAATATCTTGGAAAGATATAACAATATTCTTCAGTTGTTCAACTACAAGTAGTCCAATGTTTTGAATCCGAGCTTGCTCACACATTGATTTTATGACTATAAGGGAGTCACCAAATACCTAGAAGGATCTCATACCCTCTCCCATGGAGAATTTCAACATATAAAAAAGAGCGATAAGCTCTCCAACGTTATTGGTCCCATTTCCCATATTTTGTTTGAAATCAAAGCAATTTGAATCAGAAAGGAAGAAGGAAAACCCAATACCAACACTCATGTTTTGTTCTTGACAAGCTCCATCAAAATTATCCCCAAGGAATAGATTTATCCACTTGTAGTTCTCCTAGACTCCTAGGAGAAATTTGTTTAGGGACCTCCTTGTAATAGGTAAGTAATAACATCACCAGAGAAGAGACTTGGAAATTAGGGAGCTGCTTATCCTCAAATAGAGAGGCATTCCTTGCAAGCCAAATTCCCCACAGAACTAGATATGGTACTGCACAAATACTTTCCAGTTCCTTCCTTGAGAACCAAGACTAGAAGCAGTGTTCAATAGTTAACCCATGCCATAGAGATCCTGCGTGCCAATTTAATTGCTTAAATTGATGAACATTAAATTATCAATCTGGATGCTTGTAAGCTTATGAGGTGTTGGAAAAATATATGTATACTAGGTAAGAAAACTATATGCTATCCTTACCGTATTCAAAAGCATGCTATTTGACAAGTCATTTCCAGAAATCAAAATTAAGTGTATGAGTATGTTCTATTCTTTAGCCAATTGATTACACCCTTTGCATTTAGATGTTGAATCATTCAATTACTTACTCACTAACTTAATTAATTCCTGTAGAGTTATCAAACTAAAATACAAAAGAAATTGAAATTGAAATGTTAAATTTAAACCCAACAAGTCTCGTGGTTGTAGATTCAAGTCTCATAACTTCTTAGTTTCTTGAGATTCCTATGTTAATAACATCAAGTCTGCTGGAAATAAACAAAAATGCATGTTACCAAAATTTTGTGTGGACACTTGCTAGAAATCGAAAGCATCAATGAATGTGAGTAAACATAGAAATAGATTGCATGTATGAACAAATGAAAGTAAAGATAGAGTTTAGATAGCAACTTCAAGAAAGTAATTAGAGATATAAATTAAAATAACAACACACTTACAAATGAATCTATGAAACAAAATTTATAATTACATCTACAAAAAATGAAAGAAAATACACAGGGTATACCAGAAAGAGGGGGCCTTGCCTCTTCCAGCACACTCTACAAGGAGACTACAATGAACTACTGAATATTTTTAGCCTAATTGTCCTTTAATTTAACATCCAAATGGGAAATTACAGAGAACTTCTTACAGTCCTTGCTCAACAAGGGTTGCAACAAAAATAATAATCATTTGATCCAAGCAATGACATTTTACAATAGTGGTGCCTTGTATATTTATAGTTACATCCTCCAGACTATATAAATAAAGCATTACAACAACACATTCTCCCTCTCAACAAGAATATCGCGCTATTTGGATTTTTACTAAGTTAAGACAATAATCGTTGCGTCTTGTTGACTCGATGATGTATAAGGGGTGTCAGTTTTCCTATAGAATTGTCATGGGAGATGTGGGTGTCTAACTTAGGTGTTTGTTCCAAAACATCATATCAGTTCGTGGTAGAAACATGGTAGGTTGAACGCGGCTTTAACCAGAGCTCAACGCCTTGCTTGATGGCCATTGGGTCCGTTTGAGCAACATGGAAGATTGAAAACATCATTCCCAACAAAACCTATATGCTCAAATTCTTCCTTAGGAGGGACAACCATCCAGAACATGGAAGAACTATCAGATTTTTGAAGATGCATGTTACTGAAATTCAGAAGGTGACTGCTACCAGAATTTTGAAAAGTGTCAGAAGAACAAAAATAATTTTGTAAATAGTTAGGAAATCACAAAATATACCCTAGGTAACGATCAAAATAAAGGAAAACAATAAATCATGGTCATATTCTCATGAAGATTAACTACAGTGGAAATGAAAAATATGGTAGATATATGGCGATATAAGTGATAATTGCAAAAATAATAAAAGAGAAATTAAATATAATAATTGAAATGGTCATCGAAAAATGTTTTGAAACCAAGGATCAACATCCACCCCATACTCAAGTATTTGCATGTCCTCATGCAACAAAGATATGAATGAGCATTGTCTGGATCATGACATGTTGTAGCATCCATAGACTTATACTGGGAAATGCCAAATGAAATTTTCCAAGATTAGATACCATTTAAGTAACTAATATAGTTATGCAAGTGCTCATATTAATGGAGGATAATACTCTAAAAATGCATAAAATCATGCAGAATAATAACCATGTACACATGCAACTTATACAGGGAAAACCCAAAATAGAAAATTGATAATTAACACGCAATAAATTAAACAAGATCATAAAATACACTTATCCTTTATAAACAAAAACTAACTACGTGCAGATATTGCATGTTCCTGCTAGCTTTATACCACACTTCTCATAAACTTTCAGCAGTAGGTCACCCCCAAGATGGGGATAAACTCCACTCAGGTAAGGAAATCCTAACCAGGCTAAAGTCTCTCAACAACATAAAWATTAGACTCAGGTGCTAACTCAAACTAACAACCTACACTCTCTCATTCCCCACATTCCTGTTCCACCCTAGGAATTGTGCCCCTTCTCTGATCAATAGTCCTTTGGCTTGGACCCACTTCCCTTCTAGGGCTTCAACAACAGGTCAGACARGAAGTCTCAAAGCCTGTAGATGCAACTTGGCACCTTGGGAATCATTTCCCTAAAAAATATCTCCCATGGAGAGAATGCTCATGGGCTTGACAACCTGGTTCTTCAATGTCCTACAGGCTTGACAACCCGCTTCTTCAATGTCCCACGATCCTAGCAACTTGCCTCTCTAATCCAGTTTCAACACTCTCCTTGGTACAGGTACATGTACGGTAATGGTAGCATGAATGTCTCAATGAAAATAATGAGGTGAGGTCCGAATAATGATCCAATGGTGGATGAATGAGCTAAATTCCCCAAAAATTATGTGCATGTTCCCAACTTGACACTGTCATGTTGGAAACTACATGGGACACACATGGGTTCTCTCACATGGTAATACATTTCTTCATAGGGACTTAGGATAAAATGCATTATCCCCTACTTTAGACTTTAAATTTAGGAATATTGATAAAATATTCTTTTTTGGCTTAACCCCCCTTATCTTAGCCCCTTTTCTAGCCTCTTACCCCCCCCTCCCCCCTTTCCCATTCTAGTGGATTTTACCCTCCCCCAGACT
This sequence comes from Picea mariana, assembly GCA_032191745.1. NCBI lineage: Eukaryota > Viridiplantae > Streptophyta > Pinopsida > Pinales > Pinaceae > Picea > Picea mariana. Next base: position 221,457 of record JASDQU010101870.1, read on the forward strand.
CTTTTACATGGTTGGTCTGCAACAATGATGTGTTTTCATTAAAGCTGAGTGTGATTACATTTATGAAAAAAATAGGCTTGCGGGCATTTTAGATTCTGACTCACTATCCACCACATAGGCACTTTGGCCTCAAAATACATATATACAAAAGCATTCTAACCTTCAAGTATCCCAGATCACAAAACCATATTTACAATTACATTATATCTACAATGGGGTTTGGCCTAGGGGTATTACATTCCCATCCCCCTTTATTTATGCACTTTCCTCAGTGAATTGTATACATATGTACAAACAAAACTTCACAAATATTCAAAAATATGTGGGTATTGTACCTGCATAGCATCCTCATGTTCCCACGTTGCATCCTTAGGACCATAATAGGTCCACTGGACCTTTACCAATCCTATTGCTTGATTCCGGAGTAGCTTGACTTTCCTATCCATATGCATACCGACTAAACTTGGAAGCCAGCTCCTTCTTGCTCCATGTGAATCACATTCCAATCAATGACCTTATTAGCATCAGGTACATAATTTTTAAGTAAAGACACATGGAATACATTATGAATGTACATTAATCCGGGTAAGGAGGAAATATATGCAATTGGACCAATTCTCTCCAGGATTTCAAATGGTCCACAATAACATGCCGCCAGCTTGGAAAAATTTCCCAAATTTAAGGAACTTCACTTGGCATTTACTTTCAAGAACACATGGTCACCCACTTTAAACTTTCTATGAGTTCTTACTTTATCTGCATAACTCTTATGCCTATCTTGGGAAACCTTTAAATTCTATTTTATTTTCACCATTTGTTCTTCCATTTCCCTGAGTAATTCTATTCCAACCACTACTCTATCAGCTAGGTTGTCCGAACTCACTAGTGTGTTGCACTTTTTTCCATAAAGTGCCTCAAATGGGCTCATCTCTAGAGATGCTTGATACCCATTTTTATAAGCAAACTCCACCAAATGCAAATAATCCTCCCATTTTAATGCAACCGCGCCACCTAGGGCATGCCTACTCCCACCAGGACCTTCTCTTCTCACTGGCCCGAAGAGCTAAAGTGCTCCTCAAACCCCTTATCGGGATTTTCCGCACCCACATAATGCTCTCGGTGATCTCCCCTTTGCTCTATCGGTAAATCGGGTTTCGCGTTGTCGTGAACCTCGTGGGCACGTTCCTCGTGCTACACCAAACCCCAAAACCCGATGGGTCTCTACGTCCACACTTCTTTGTTCTTGTCGTGGATTTCCCTATCGAGAAATCGGCATATGCGCTGTTGTGTTTCGCCGGCACCACGAATCTCCAAACCTCGATTCGTGATGGCACCTTTCTCCTGCTCCAAGCCCCTTTAGGTTAGCCCTTCCGCATGTGACCTTCCGGTCCATAAGACCATGGTCTGCTCCCCATCGGAGTTTCGGACTTCTCGAGTTTGAAATGTGAAGAACTCACGCTCTCTAAAATCTCGATTCTCCGATCCCCGATGCCACCTGTCTCCTGTGGTGAACCGCCGGCTATGTGGCCGTCGCGTTTTCGGAGTTTTGCGACTCCTGCGATCACAGTTCTCTCGTCACCGAAAACCCTGATGTTCTGAACCCCGATGCCGTAGTATCTCCTGACAAGTGTCCCTCCGATCAACGGCTCCTATCGTATCGAGAAATCGTAGATCACAATTTCAATTTGCTCGAGTCTCCTGTCTCCGGAAACTCCGATTCTCCGATGAACCGAGTATCGATGATTCCCGGCTCCTTCCCTGCATGCTAAGGATTAAACCATACGCATCTCCTCGGGATCTAATGGCTGACGGGATTTCGCTCGTTCTCTCGACGAATCCTGACCGTTGATTCCTCCTCCTCGAGGATTTTCTTGAAAATGACTAAGTGCTTCCTCTCGCACTTGCCTTCCAAGCCTGTGCTAAAAACTCTTCCTAGAAATGTTTCATGCCACACTTCCTGTGCTCTTCTTTGACGATACCCACAAAGGTTCTATGTCTTCTGAGCTTTTCCCCTCTGATCATTCAGAGGAATTTATGCGCACTCCTTGCGCTCGACGCTCAACAACTTCTCAAGTGTTGAGTCCTTCCAACTCTGCGCACTCTTTGCAGCAGTAGTCTTCTATCTCCATTACTCAGACTAACAACTGAGACTTCTTCTTGCTTCAACCCAAATCAACTTCTAGGCGAATGATAACAAGTGTTAAACTATCTAAACTTTCATCAACGCACTCCCTGTGGATGAATTCAACTGCACACCTTGCAGGAATCTCCTGAGCTCAGACAGAGAAACAATTGAAACTCATTCCATCTCCCCTTCAAACTTCAGTTTCAAACATGAAATCAAATGCACAATATTTATATAAAGCAAATGCATATCCAGAAAGAAAACATTCATAAGCCCATGAATAATACACACAGAGAAACAACACCAGACATGAGGTTGAATCATAACTTCATTCTGTTAATTCAACATCTGTACATGGGTGTTCTTCAAAATTTCTCTACTTACTCTTCTCTTCTGAATGCTTGATAATGTTACAATGTACAAAGGAGGGTGTCTATATCTGTTTTCCCTCACAAACTCTAAAGTGTCAAATCTGGAAATAAAATCCTATCTACCTGCATTAACTAAAGTAAATGCCTCCTATCTACTTCAGACAAGAGCGTAAGGCTCGAGGTCTAATACAATACAACAAGCGCTCCTTCATAAATGTTTCAATGAAGGATATGGTGCTTCATCTTTAATGCAAATTCAAAAATTTATCAAGCTTATATGTCATGTGTTTAAAAACACATGCGCTAGCTCCACGTTGGCTTTGGTAGTCGCGATGCTCCTACATCATACTCCCCTACTTGAAAGATTTCATGGGCTCCTATCCATGAGCTCCTGCATGGTCCKTCCATGCCTTTGAATCACGGCTTCTGTCTCCCAACTGGCATCTTCCACTGGATGATTCTTCCATTTGACCAGATACTCAAGATACTTCTTTCGCCTGGTCTTTTTGCTCACCCTTTTATCAAGTATACATTCCATTTGTGGCTTTTCTGCAATCAACATCTACTTCTGCCACTGGATTTCTGGCTGTTTATCACTCCCAGCTCCTGCTTCTTCAGCCTTATATGGATATAAGTCTAAGACATTGAATGTCAGAGATATTCCAATCTCATTCGGCAATTCAATCTCGTAATCATTTTCTCCCAGTTTCTTTAGGACTCTGCATGGCCCAATTTTCTTTATTTTCAGCTTGTTGTATGTTCCCCTTGGGAACCTCTCCTTCCTTAGGTGTGCCAGAACCAGATTGCCAACCTCAAACTGAAGTTCTCTCCGATGCTGATCCGCTCTGCGCTTATATTCCTGGTTCGATTCTGTCAGTCGCTGCTTCACCCTGCTATGAAGATCCTCCATCGCCTCTGCGAATTCTTCAGTGCTTGCACTCTGAGTCATTATTTGTTCCAAATCCCTCAGCTCTAAAACACCTTTTGGCTGTCTGCCGTATACTATCTCAAACGAAATTTTCCCTGTGCTTCAATTCACCGAATCATTGTAGGCGAATTTTGCTTGTGGCAATACGCTATCCCAGCTGCTATGGTGCTCCATCACTAAACTCCTTAGCAAGTCCCCTAGACTTCTGTTGACCACTTCTGTCTGTCCATCTGTCTAAGGATGATAGGAAGAATTGAACATTAAGTTAGTTCCCATCTTCTTCTAGAGTGTCCTCCAGAAATGTCCTATGAATTTGGTATCCCTATCCGATACTATGCTTTTTGGCAGTCCATGAAGTCTAACAACCTCTTTGAAAATTAAATTTGCGATGTGATTCACATCACTGGTCTTATGACACGGGATAAAATGTGCCATCTTTGAAAACCTGTCAACTACCACAAAGATGGAATCATGTCCTCTCTGCGTCCTCGGCAATCCTAGTATGAAATCCATGCTGATCGCCTCCCATGGTCTTTCTGGTATGGGCAATGGCTGATAAAGCCCTGCATTCTACTTCCTGCCCCTAGAATGTTGGCAAATTCTGCACCTGTCAACAAACTTTTTAACTTCTGATCGCATCCCTGGCCAAAAGTAGGACTCGCTCAGCTTCGTGAATGTTTTGTCATGGCCAAAGTGTTCTGCTAAGCCTCCATTGTGCTTTTCTTTCAACAAGTTCTCCCTCATGGAGAAATTTGGAATGCACAATTGATTGCCTCTGAACAACAATCCCTCTTGGATCATGTAATCTATCCACTGGCTTCTGTCCCTGAGAACTGGGTTCCCAGCTGCTCCATATGCCTCTGCAAAATCTGCATCACCTGCGTACATCTCCCTGAGATCATCAAAGCTTAAAGTCTTGACTTTGAACTCCTGCAATAGCAAACATTTCCTGATCAAAGCATCTGCCACTTTGTTAGCAGTATCTGAAATATGTTTGATAACAAATGTAAAATTCTGCATGTATTCTACCCATTTAACATGCCTCTGATTTAACTTTTCCTGCTGTGTTACATATTGCAATGCATGATTATCGCTATATAAAATGAATTACCTTGGAATCAAATAGTGCCTCCATTTTTTCAATGCCTGTATGATGGCATAAAATTCTTTATCATATGTGGAGTATTTTTCCTTTGCCTCATTTAGCTTCTCCTGAAATAAGCAATCGGTCTGTCATCCTGACTCAAGACCGCTCCTAGGCAAAGCCACTTGCATCGCATTTCACCTGGAACGTCTTCTGAAAATCTGGCAACACCAACACTGGTTCCTCTGTGATCTTTTGCTTCAACAGATTGAAGCTATTCTTATCCTCTTCAGTCCAATGAAAAGATTTGTGTCTTTTCCTGACTGTGTCCATCATCGCTGCGCTGATTTCGCTAAAATTTCGGATGAATTTCCTGTAGAAACTCGCCACTCCATGGAAACTTCTCACCTCGAAAACGTTTCTTGGTGATGGCCAATTCGTTATTACATCCACTTTACTTGGATCCATATTCAATTCATTTTTCGATATTACAAATCCCAAGTAAATGAGTTCTGTCTTCATAAATGAATATTTACTCACATTGATCAACAACTTCTCTTGCTGTAGCTTTCTCATCACTGCAGCTAAATGTTTCAGATGTTCTGCCTTAGTTTTGCTGAAAATCAATATGTCATCTAGATAAACAATGACAAACTTACCTATGAATTCTTTCAGCACTTCGTTCATCAGCCTCATGAATGTACTTGGCGCATTCGTCAAGCCAAACGACATGACTAGCCATTCATACAGTCCTTCGTTGGTCTTGAAGGTTGTCTTCCACTCATCGCCTTCCCTCATGCGAATTTGATGGTATCCGCTTTTTAAATCGACCTTTGAAAAAAAATTTGCTCCACTTAAACAATCCATCAAGTCATCCATTCTTGGCAATGAGAACCTATACCCGATGGTGATCTTGTTAATGGCTCTAGAATCGGTGCACATTCTCCAACCTCCATCTTTCTTTGGGCTGAGTACCGTTGGAATGGCACACAGACTCAAACTTTCCCTGACCAATCCCTTGTCCAATAACTCCTGGACCTGCTTCTTAACCTCCTCGTTCTCCTGAGGCGTCAACCTGTACGCAGCCTTGTTTGGCAAACTTGCTCCCGGTACAAGGTCTATGTGGTGACTTATGCTCCTCATTGGCGGAAACGAATGAGGCAATTCGTCTACCACAATATCAGTGAACTCTTCAAGTAGCTCTTGAATTTCTTCCAGCAAATCGTCCACTCTTGTGCTGGTCAAAATGATTTTGGGTTTTCTGACCACAAAGAATTGTGGATCTTCTTTCTTCTTAACTTCTGTAAGAAGCTCCTTCCCACTCATGAGAAGTACCCTGTTGTTCACTTTCGGTTTTACCTCCTTATCTTTTATTGGAAGTAACATATGTGTTCTCCCATTCTTCTCCAAGGTGTATATATTCATTTTCCCTTCATGAATGACGTTTCTATAATACTGCCATGGTCTTCCCAGCAGTAAATGGCAAACATCCATAGGAATGACATCACATAAAATCTTGTCATTATATCCTCCTATTTTAATGTCAACTAAGCATTGTTTAGTGACACTCACCTAATGTCCCTTCTGTAGCCATGAAACTTTATATGGACTCGGGTGATCAGTCATCTTCAGCTCTAGTTTCTCCACCATCTCGGTTGAAACGAGATTGTCTGTGCTTCCGCTGTCCACAATGACTTTGCATTTCCTGTCTTTGGTCTTGCATGTGGTTCTGAAAAGTCTGCTTCTTTGAGCTGTGTCCTCCACCTCCTTCTCAGGTGTTAAGAGAACTTTACGCATCATCAATGACCTTCCGTCTTCTGCGTCTTCTGCTTTAGCATCTCACCTCTGTGCCTCGGCGATGTGAGCTTCTCCTCCATCCTTTTTTCTATCCGGACAATCAACTGCCTTGTGTCCATTCTTCCCACATGTGTAGCATGTGATGACTCCACCTCTTCCTCTACCTCGACCTCTAGTATGAGGAAGAGTGTTTGCATCAGCATAATCTCCTCACTGATCATTTTGCTTCCTTCTATGTTTAGCATGTGGCCCTCGCTGTGAGGTTCCACCTCTTTCAACTTTACCCTGAGGTCTCTTCCACTCCTCCTTGGGCTTCTGGTATTTATCCTGGGCAACTGATTTACTCTTGGGCTGACTTCGGCCTCTACCTCGCTGTCCTGGCTTACAGCTTAGCTTTTCCTCAGCTTTCAAAGCCATCTGATACGCATCCTCCACCGTTCTGATGGTTGTCATACTCATCTCGTCCTGGATATCGTATCTAAAGCCGTTCATATACCTGGCAACCTTTTCATCATCACTCTCCCGATGACCTGCTCTGATATTTAGCCTGTAGAAATCCTTGGTATATTCCTTAACTGTCATCAACTTCTGTCTCAGGTTCTGCATTCTCCTGAACAGTGTGATTTGATAGTCCCTTGGGATGAACTTTGCCTTCATCTTTGCTATCATTCGATCCTAGTTTTTGATCTTCTACTTGCCTTTGGAATGTCTGTCTGCCTGAAGCTCATCCCACCATAATGCTGCATGTCCTTTCAATTTTGTGACAGCATGCCTTACCTTTTTGTCCTCTTCGATATCCTCATAGTCGAAGTAGGTGTCAAGAGCCCTAATCCAATCTAGAAGCTCTTCTGCATCCAGACTTCCTTCATAAGCTGGAATGTCCATCTTTGTTTTCGAACTCATCCGAGCGATAGCCTTAATTAAACACTCAGTGGCTGCATCTTCCACTGGGATTTCTCCTCCTTCATGTCCAACACCACCTTCATCCTCAGATTCACTGATATCTCCTGCATCAGCCCCTCGCCTTCGTGATGTTTCCATGTCCTCCATTCTGGCACGAAGATTTCGTATTTCTCTCTCCACGTCTAGATTCTGTCCTTGGCTACTTCTTTCTCTGGACATTTCTCTTTCTCTGGACAATTCCCATTCTCCCTCTGGATTGGGTGATTCTCTACCTCTTCTCCTTGGCGGCATGGTGAATTCTCTCCTTTCCTTCTCTGCTACAGAAAACAGAGAAATTATCTCCTCTGATACCACTCTAATGCAACTGTGCCAACTAGGGCATGCCTGCTCCCACTAGGACCTTCTCTTCTCACTGGCCCGAAGAGCTAAAGTGCTCCTCAAACACCTTATCGAKATTTTCTGCACCCACAGAATGCTCTCGGTGATCTCCCCTTTGCTCTATCGGGAAATTGGGTTTCGTGTTGTCGCGAACCTTGTGGGCACGTTCCTCATGCTACACCAAACCCCAAAAACCAATGGGTCTTGATGTCCACACTTCTTTATTCTTGTCGAGGATTTCCCTATCGAGAAATTGGCATACGCGCTGTTGTGTTTCGCCGGCACCATGAATCTTCGAACCCCGATTCGCGATGGCACCTTTCTCCTTCTCCAAGCCCCTTCAAGTTAGCCCTTCCGCATGTGACCTATCGGTCCACGATACCACGGTCTGCTCCGCATCAGAGTTTCGGACTTCGCGAGTTTGAAATGTGAAGAACTCACACTCTCTAAAATCTCGATTCTCCGATCCCCGATGCCACCTGTCTCTTGTGGTGAACCGCCAGCTACATGGCCGTCGCATTTTTGGAGTTTCGCGACTCCTGCGATCACAGTTCTCTCATCACCGGAAACCTTGATGTGCCGAACCCTGATGCCGTAGGATCTCCTGACAAGTGTCCCTCCGATCAACGACTCCTATCATATCGGGAAATCACAGATCGTGATTTCAATTTGCTCGAGTCTACTGTCTCCAGAAACTCTGATTCTCTGATGAACTAAGTACCGATGATTCCCGGCTCCTTCCCTACATGCTAAGTCTTAAACCATACGCATCTCCTTGGGATCTAACAACTGATGGGATTTCACTGGTTCTCTCGATGAATCCTGACCGTTGATTCCTCCTCCTCGAGGATTTTCTTGAAAATGACTAAGTGCTTCCTCTCGCACTTGCCTTCCAAGCCTGCGCTAAAAACTCTTCCTAGAAATGTTTCATGCCACACTTCTTGTGCTCTTCTTTGACGATACCCACAAAGGTTCTATGTCTCCAGATCTTTTTCCCTCTGATCCTTCAGAGGAATTTATGCGCACTCCTTGCGCTCAACGCTCAACAACTTCTCAAGTGTTGAGTCCTTCCGACTCTGCGCACTCTCTGTAGCAGCAGTCGTCTATCTCCTTTACTCAAACTAACAACTGAGACTTCTTCTTGCTTCAACCCAAATCAACTTCTAGGCGAATGAGAACAAGTGTTAAACTATCTAAACTTTCATCAACGCACTCCTTGCGGATGAATTCAACTGCACACCTTGCAGGAATCTCCTGAGCTCAGACAGAGAAACAATTGAAACTCATTCCATCTCCCCTTCAGACTTTAGTTTCAAACATGAAATCAAATGCACAACATATATAAAGAAAATGCATATCCAGAAAGCAAACATTCATAAGCCCATGAACAATACACACAGAGAAACAACACCAGACATGAGGTTGAATCATAACTTCATTCTATTAATTCAACATCTGTACATGGGTGTTCTTCACAATTTCTCTGCTTACTCTTCTCTTCTGAATGCTTGGTAATGTTACAATGTACAAAGGAGGGTGTCTATATCTGTTTTCCCTCACAAACTCTAAACTGTCTAATCTGGAAATAAAATCCTATCTAACTGCATTAACTAAAGTAAATGCCTCCTATCTACTTCAGACAAGAGCATAAGGCTCGAGGTCTGATACAATACAACAGGCGCTCCTTCATAAATGTTTCAATGAAGGATATAGCGCTTCATCTTTAATGCAAATTCAAAAAGTTATCAAGCTTATATGTCATGTGTTTAAAAACACATGCGCTGGCTCCACTCTGGCTTTGGTAGTCGCGATGCTCCTGCATCACATTTGGATGGTTATCCATCACATACATCCTTAGTATGTCCTCTATCACCTAATTCATCCTTTCTGTTTTCCCATATGACTTTGGATGATAAGTAGTGATAAAATTCATATTTGTTCCAAATCCATTGAATAATCCCTTCCAAAAATTTGATGTAAATTTGGGATGGTTGTCAGATACAATTGTCTTTGGAACACCATGTAGCCTATCAATTTCTCTCATATAAATATCATCAATGTTAGCTGCGTTGTGAGTGGGCTTTACTAGAATAAAATCAACAGCTTTAGTAAGCTTATCCACCACCACCATGATAGAATCATGATGCTTATTTGTTCTGGGAAGATTAATGATTAAATCCATCGTCAGAACTTCCCATTTCCACTCAGAAATGGTTAATTGTTGTAGCAACCCAGCTGGGTGTCTATGCTTAGAATTGACCTTTCGACATTCCAAACACCTAGCAATAAATTCAACCACTTCTTTCTTCATACTTGGCCAATAATATTCGCTCTTCAAAATTGTAATAGTCTTCTGGTAACTTGAGCATCTAGCATAAGGAACATTATGCATTTATTTTAATATCACATTTTTCAATTACATAAAATTTGGCACAAAAATTCTACCCTTGTATATGAAAATTTCATCCTTTTCTAGCTTATAGTTTTCCATTTTCTGCTGCAACTCACCTTGCTGAAATTTTTCCATTATCTCCATGTATCGTTGATCTGATTTTACAGCCTCTATAATTCTATCTTCCAAATCTGTTTGGTATGTGATAATGGTTGTAGCATGCATCTCATGCACTCTCCTACTGAGTGCATCAACCACCTTGTTCTCCTTACCCTTGATATGATTTATATAAAAATCATATTCACTGAGGAATTCCAACCATCTAATTTTCCCAACATTTAAAGTTGGTTGTACAAATAAATATTTCAGACCACTATGGTCTATCATCAACTCGAATGTTTTCCCCATGAGGTAGTGCCTCCACATCTTCAAGGCATGCACTATGCTTACCAATTCCAAATCATGAGTAGCATAGTGTCTTTCATGCTCCTTTAATTTTCTTGATTTGTAGCACAAAACATGTCCAGTATGACTATTAACTCCACCAAGTACTTCTTTACATGCATATGTGCATACAATGAAATCTTCATTTGGAACAACAATCCTCAATATTGGAGCACTAGTCAACAAGTAATTCAAGTGTTGGAAACTTTTTTCACAATCTGATGTCCGCTCAAACTTCACACCCTTATTTTGCAAGGAAGTGATTGGGTGTGCAATCTTTGAGAATTCTTCAATAAATCTTCTGTAGTAACCTACAAGTCCCATGCATTATCTCACCTAAGAGACATTCCTTGGTGTTTTCCACCCTTCAATGGATTTTATCTTCTCTAGGTCCACTGTTATCCCTTCCTCTAAAATAATATTCCCCAAGTAACATATCTATCATTTGTAGAATGAACAATTGGTCAAGTTTGCAAATAGTTGATGTGCTCTCAATACTTGAAACATCATCCTCAAGTGTTTCTCATGTTCTTCTTCATATTTTGTGTAAATAAGTTTGTCATCCAAAAATACAATGACAAAATTATCCAAGTATTCTCTGGAAATACCATTCATTAAACACATGAAGAGAACCGGTGCATTTGATAACCAAAATAGCACCACTATGAACTCATAATGGCCATACCTTGTTATGAAGGAAATCTTGCTAATGTATTCTTCCTTAATTCTTACCTTGTGATAACCTGACCTAAGATCAATCTTAGAGAATACCTTAGCATATTTCAATTGATCAAAGAGATAATATATCCTTGGAAATTGATACTTGTTCTTCAAAGTTATGTTGTTCAAATACTTGAAGTCAATGCAAAGCCTCAAGGTTACATCATTTCTCTTCACAAATAATATTGGGTCACCCCAAGGTGACACACTTGGGTGTATATACCCCTTCTTTAGAAGCTCCTCTTGCTGCATTTTTAACTCCTTCAACTCTGGTGTACTCATCCCATAAGGAGTATTGGATACTGGGGTTTCTCCAGACATTATATTTATGGATAAATCAATATCTATCTTGGGTGGAAGCCCAAATATTTCTTTAAATACATCTTCAAAATCTTTTAGGACTGCATAATATTCAATACTTAGTACTTTATCCTTAGGTGCCTCCTCCATATGTGCTGCAAATACTTGACATCCTTTCCTGAAGTTTTTCTTCAACTGCAAGGTTGAAACTTCTCTGATGGTTACTGCTCTTGGAATACCTTGAACTATCCTCAGGTTTTCTTCTTCATACAAGAATGAAAAAGCCTTATTATAATAGTCTAGAACACCATGATGTTGGTGTTGACGACGATTTTGGTCAACGATACTTAGTCAACAAAGAATTTCCAGGCTTTCCTTTGAATGAAATTGCTTTCGCAAAGTGTTTCCCACTCTCGTTAAGATTGACACAACCCACTCAATGAAATTATTATGGCTCTTGATCTACCGTTCATATGGCCCTTTTTTTTTCTCTCTGCATTCATAATCCTATGATTAACACATTGGAACCATACACTTTGAACTATTACATATCACATATTATGTCTTAGGCCTCTCTTTCCTAATTGTCACATTACCTCATAAATGTTGTTCCATTATTCCACTCCTTGCCCATTCTCCAAAAGTAAATATCTTATCATGTTTATTTTCATTAAGGCTATACCATTCTATACCCAACATACATCATTCTTTCAAGCTTTTCCTCATGTGCCTCTCTTTTAATATTTTAGTTATTCCATAAAGTTATACCACTTTCTTTCTTGGAGTTATAACTTTAACATCATGCCATGACAACGAGAAAATAAATTAAAATGATAATTTCCACATGGATTGTCTTATTTAGAAAACAATCTATGACCTTAACGGGTTTCATGTTGAGAAAATGTGATGTAATACTTCCCACCAACATATACCAAGATTCTTTGGGGAGGTGCCATATGGAAATATTTTGAAGACATAGCATATTGGATTATATGATGTTCTCTTTTAAAAAATCTTGACAAATCCATCAAATTGGTATACACCGTGACTTATTTTCCTACTCATAGTATATAATGTTCTTATGTCGGTGATCAAATATCTCAACAAATAAGAAATATATTAGTTACTTCATTCAATCAAGGGCAATTGAGTAGATGGAGATACAACTATAAGAGAACTTTATGAGTTTACTAGTAGCAGTTACACAGGCAAATACTATATTCAAGTATTATGAGATAAAAGAACAAAACAATCGTCAACAATGAAAGTGTCGTGATCACCCGCATGATGAACACAAAGTTTAATAATATAGAAAAATATCCACCTCATTTGCACTCCCAGATTGATGAAGTCAATGATTTGGGTACTTATTGTAATAAATAGTGGAGTTATAAATGTAGCTTTTCCAAGAAGCAAGAACCTTACGAACAGGCTTCAAAGAATTATTTCATGCTCTCAACATATGAGGAGATCTTAAGTAATCATTGATACATCTGTGGGAATGTCTTGACAGAGGATGACATACGATTGTTTGTAACTCTTATGATATTCAATGAGGTTTATGTGGTTTATTGGTACGTAACCTTTTCAATTACACCAAAGGCGTATACCAAATTCTAGGAATTTCAAATATTGTTGACATGGATCTCATCAAGCCCAAGTATTATGGCAGTCACCTTTCTATCAATCCATATGAAATTATTCCTCTTGGTTATGACATTGACTATTCTTCTCCTCATGATCGTGTGATATAGTGGGAAACCCCCCCTATGGACTACACTAGGGTTCTAAAGTGCACATAGATCTAACTGTCTAAAGTCTTCTACGTTTAACAACTATCCCGACAACGCCCCACATTCATGCATAAAATAAAAAGTATAGGGATCCGGTAGTCCTACCTTAAACTCTACGTCTGCTGTCGATCCCTTTGCACCCAGTCGTTTCTCAACTACAAATCTCCTCCCAAGGCTGACCTGCATTCACCAAAAGAAAAACAAGAAACTACGAACATGCATTCTATATATGAATTAGTGGGTTATATGTCATAACAAAATGTAAATCAAACATAAAGATTAAACACATCATATGGCAGGACGACAAAAGTATTTCTTTATATTAATCTCACAAAGTCACTTACAAAACGAGATCGGTGACTACTCCTCGAACTCGGTCCTGGGCTCCTCTTCACCAAGATCCAATGGCTTCCACATATCCTTGTTCTCTCATACTTCTCTCTAGATAATGGGCATAGGCTTATGGATGAGGGAAAAAGAGCAAGAATAAGGAATTCTGGCTCAAAACTCATAATGTGGCTGCAAATTCTTGGGGCAAGGGGGGAAAGCAAAATGGGCAGAGTTTCACTGTTGCTATGTTTCTCCTTGGAATGAGATCCCAAAACCTCTTTTTATATGCCAAAAATATGGTTATTCAGTTGGGTCCTGGGCTCCTCTTCACCAAGCTCCAATTAGGGTTATAATAGATGCCCCCTAATGTGTGAGGTCAGAAGAGCATCTGATGGCCGAAATACATTACAAATATTTACCAACGTATGAAGCGAGTGAGCCCGGTACCAAAGTTCGGGAGGTGCCATCTACAAAATAACAATTGTCTCACTGAGGTGAGCGTACCCATGCCCGGGATGAAATAGATCATGGCTGCCAATCAAATACACTAAAGATCCATGTCATATAACTATATAAATTGTAGCCGCGAGCAATACACAATGGATCTACATCTCAAAATCAAAGATATACATGTATAGTATCCATCTTCAAGAAGCCAACAACGCCTGATGGCTAGAGATGAGGTCTTCAGATCTTGAGAAACAACTTCAAGATATTCACAACTCGGGTAGGAGTCTAATGTGAGTGTACATATTCACTACCCAGAGGTCTTCGATGGCTCGTCGGGGAACAAACAAGAGAATCTCGATGATCAGGCATAGAATTTCATTGATTTTGAACAAGGACTTGGTTGGACTTTAAAGAAGGTCAGGCATGAGGTCAAGAGACAAATTGCAGAAAGGCCGAATCAAGTTGGGTAAAACTTCCCTTGGAAAATAGCATGACTGATGATCAGAATCAGGAAGCATGACATTAACATAAGTTCACGATGCAGGAGGCAACACAAACTCTCCATGTGTTTGGAAGAATAACCAAACAGAGGAGGACACGTCTCTATGTTACGAGAACAGATTTCTAAGGTCATATTAAATCCCAAATCTTGATGAAAAAACATAAGGATGTGATTTGTCCAAGGGCAGCTCATTGTGCTGCCATAAAAAGAAAATACTTTTCCCATCCTCTTTTTGGGGTATATTTGATTTTTTTTTTGTCTTTTTCAATATTTTGAAAGCTTGAAAAAGAATAAAAGAATGCTACGTTACAAAGGAGGAACGAGTGTCGCAAGAATACTAGTTCCAAGCACAAGGAACACACTAATGTTCATAGCAAGGAGACATGTGTAGGAAAAGGACACTCAGGGAAAATGTTTCCATGGGTCAGGGTGTCAGATCGCAGAGGCAAAGTGCTACAAGGCTTGCATATAAGGCATGCTTCAAAAGTTCAGTTGAGAGAAACATGGAGCCTACATTAGGCCAAAGACATAGATATGCAAATGTGATTAGCAAGACATGATGAAACCCCCTTCAATGTATTTTTTACGATCCCAAAGAAGGTAAACTTGGGGGTTTTTCATTTTTAGAGAGTCTGAAAAAGAATAAAAGAAGACTCCATTGGGGTACCTTTTTCGGGGATAGTCTAGTCAGCTCGAAAAAGGGATAAATTATCACCAAAAAGACGTCTATTCAAAACCATTTTAACGAGTGTGACATGGACAAGATCACTCGACAATCTTTTCAATTTTAAGGAGTCTCAAAAGAGCTTAACTATGGACTCGCTGCCTTTTTCTAGATTTAGTCTCCTTAGCCCGAAAAAGTATAAAATCTACTAAAGAGAACTCTCCTGGTGAGGCGAATCTTCCGAGGTGTACCTTTTTCCTCCTTAGTCTACAAGCCGAAAAAATGGGTAAACTCATGCCAATAGATGTTTTTCTGAACCAATTAACGAGTGTGAAAGAACAAGGTCAATCGACAATCTTTTCAATTTTAAGGAGTCTGAAAAGAGATTAACTATGGACTCTGTAATGGATTTTCTTATGGACCAGTTTAACAAGTGTGAAGAAACAAGCTCACTCAATGATTTTTTCAATTTTAGGGAGTCTGAAAAGAGCTTAACTATGGACTCCGTAATGGATGTTCTTCTGGACCATCATAACGAGTGTGAAGAAACAAGCTCACTTGACGATCCTTTCACTTTTAGGGAGTCTGAAAAGAGCTTAACTATGGACTCCATGGGGGTTCCTTTTTCATAAATTTAGTCCCTTGGGCCTGAAAAAGGGTTAAACTTATACCTGAGAATAGTCTTCTAGCGAACCGAAGCTCCTAGATTATACCTTTGTTCGTACAATTGACCATCCAGACTGAAAAGGGGTAAACTACCACTCGACATTATTTTCATGTTTAGAGACTCTGAAAAGGGCTTAAAGAAGACTCCAAGAGGTTACTTTTCTCAGTTAATCCGGACGAGATCGAAAAGCATAAATGCAGTCTCGCTAGATGTTGATTTCGAATTTCAAAGTGAGCTTGAAAGAAAACAAAGCTTGCTCATGCTCGACATCTCATGGGTCGATGCCTGGAATCTCCTCGGGGAAGCAGTCCGCTCCAACGAAGACATTCTCCACAACGCCAGGGGTTATGGAGATATCAATAGGTTTATTTTTAGCGATGTTTCCATATTACCCTCAACATAAACTACGTGTGTAGCCATAGGATTAATAGGACAAGACCTATCTCCAGTCATAGTCAACAAAAAATCTCATGCCTCTATTCTTCTTAACTCTGGGAGGAAATATGATCTGTGATGGAGATCGTCCCAGGGTCTGTTCATACCAGTCAATGCCTCTAGAATCACCTCGTCAAAGGGTAAGACCAAGTCTAAAGAATTGATAGTGGAAAGGGAACCTTGAGCCCAAGTAGGCTCGAGAACTAGATCTAACTCTAGTGCAGGAGTCAGATCGGGGTCAGCTGAAGCTTGATGGACTATAGAGTACGCAAATTCTTTTGCAGACAAGGGCATGGACATGCTATAGTGCCCTATCCCTTCCATAATGGGTGATGGGGAAGGAAGAATCCATAGATCATTAAAGTAAGTCATGCAGAATGATGACAATGAAAATATTTTAGCCTTAGGATGGTCGGGGACAACCGATATCATTTTGACATCGCCGGAAGGAGGCGGGTAATCAAAAGTACCCATGAGAGGTGGGCACAAACCAGCCCCCACAGACGTTGGGCTATGGATTATCAATCATCGGGACCATGGATGCCCCCGATGAAGGGTCAGGTATGGAGAAGGACAACTGATCAATGGTCATGATTCGACCCTCATGTGGAAACAACAAGACCCAAAAAAATGTGGCAACCACTGTATGCATGGAATATGTCAAACTCCTTCCTAACAAGAGTTTGTAGTCGAGAGGCGCATCGACCACTTCAACTTCAACACACATGGTCTTTCCTCCTAACTACACAAGAAAAGAAGGAATGATTCCATGTGGTCTGAAAGAACAACCGTTGAAATCCGTAAGAAGAGTAGGTGAAGGAGACAAAACGGGTTGGACAATGGCCTTCCAACACGCCGACAACATCACTCATGTCGAGGCACCCTCATCAACCACCATACGAAAAATATTTTGGGTAGAAGATTTCGTGGGGTGAGCCACTACTATCTAAAATGCGATGTGGTATGGGAGATGACACTTCAAGTCGGTTGTATCAAGCATGATAGTTCTCGAATTACATGTCTCAGTGGATCCTAAGGCGGCTAGCAGAGCCTTTCTCTGCGAAGGGAAGCTATGGAGGACCTCCAAAGAAGACATTGCATAAGGGGTTTGTGAAAAATCCTTCTAATCCAGGTGGATATCAGTGGCCACCCACCTTTTCCAAATGGCTCAAAACGACTTTCTGGCAATTTTGGCAATTTACTATTTTTAGCAGGTTTTAACTTCCGGGGCCATTTTGAGGGCCCAAATGAAGGTTTTTTGAGATCGAGGTTCTCAATGATAGTTGAAGGCATGATTGAGCCCCCAAACTAAATCTCCTCGACGATACCTTTCCAACTAGCTATCACACGCCTAAAACGGAGATCATATGCAAAAGTTACGACCCCGGGAAGTTGATTTACTCACTTACCCAAACGGGGCGCACATGACTTTTGGCGCTTCATCTCCTAGGGTTAGGTTTTTGGATTTTTAGGACTTTTGGAATTCCCATTTATTGTAAAAGGGCCTTCAGAGCCTCATTGTAATCATCTTCTTGTGAATGCGAGTAGCCGTCACATCTCTTCTCAGAGATAAGCTACCACCATTCTAGCGAGTCTTTCACTCTGTATTTTTACAGTCTCTGTACATTTCTCTGATTAATAGAAATCATGTATTACTGTATATCTGTGTTTATGGTTGCATCTCTGATACATTTTTGTTATATTATTGAATATCCACAATATCTCTGTGCATTTCTTTATTATATCTCCGCTCTCATTTCGTGCCGAAAATAATCCGGATCACCTTCACCACAGAGTAGTTCTGGGAAGCTCTCGCATTTAGATTATGTGAAGCCTTCTTGAACGCCCCTTTTGGGATGCATGTCATTGTTTCACCCATCTTTATCTCAATCTGGAGAGGAACAGACGGGTTTTCGGCTTCTTTACCCTTTTCAGAAGTACTTGGGGTTACGTAATCATGTGCCCTAGTAGCTATGTGAGTTTCACCTTTCAACATATAGAAATTCAAAGTTGAGGGATTGCTAGATGATGAAGGGGGTCCCTGACTACCCCCATCCACATTCGTAGAGGCTTAAGTTAAAATTTTCCCATTAGGAAATGGGTTCATTAACACTGCAGGCTGCTGCAACACCAATAACTTTTGGGTCTCCGTGAATCGAGGGCATAGGTGAGTCAGGTGGTCTTCCACGCAAAGGTTGCATAGATACTTCGAATTATTTCTCTCTTTGTTTCCCCCACCAACATTATTGGTAGGTTTATTATCCCCCTTACCCTTCTTTCGTTGTTTTTTCTTCCCTTCAACCTACTAGTTGGCCTTTGGGTTTGTTAATTGCACATTGTGTACATCCGACATCTGAGTAGGGGGAGAAGCTAAACTAGAGGTTTGGTTGGTCGATGTCTGCTGTATCAACAATTGCTGCAATTGGTTTGACAATGGATCAATGGGATTTGCTTGTGTTGAACCGACAATGCCGTGAGCATGTGGTCCAGACTTATGTCTGGTCTTATCAAGAATATACCGTGGTGCATCTGGTAGAACTTCGTAAAGAAAAATAGACTAAGAGTAAATCAACTCTAGCTATTGAGCTCTCATTATCTCTTTTTCCTCCGAAAAGACCCCCGATGTTGCTATGTCCTTGGATAGATGGGGTACCAAAGACTTAAGGAACCATTCCAGCAGGAATGCTGGTGGAACTGGTACTTTAATCAAACTATTCCGACGCCACCATTCTTGGATATGATCAGAGATATGGTTAGCCTTTATCTTCTCAATGTTGGCCAACAATTCTATGCTGACATTGTATCTCATAGGTAATTGAAAATGATTTAAGAAAACCATTGCCAATTCGCCAAAAGTAGAGTATCTTGAGCGGTTGAGCTCGATGTACCATTTCACAACACTCTCGATAAGAGTGCGTTGAAACAGACACAACTGGATGGAGTCATCTCTCAAAGAGTTGGACGAGCACCATAAGTGAAAGGTAGTCACGTGATCACCTGGATCTTCATTAGGCTTGCCTTCGAACTTTAGAATGTCCAAGGGAAACTTGGTTGGCATAGCAGGCCAATGTGGAGCAGGAAAGATTAGGTCGTTCAATAATCTTGACAAGTCTGGAAAATGCAAAGTTGCCAGAAATGGTAGCTTAGGTTGTTAAGTATGTACAGAAGGATAGGAGCCTGGGATTTGGCCAGAACCATGTTGCCAGGAAAAGTTAGGTTGCTGGCATGTTTTCTGGTAAAAACCATGGCCTAGGTCGACATTCGGATGCTGCTCTTGTTGAGACGTCATCGGTTGACTCATGTAGTAGGACATTGAGGGATGAGAAGGGATTGCTCCTGACGTAGTGTTCCAAAGGTCCTTGAAAGGATTTCCCCCTGTCAATTCGATGGGCATAGGTCCTGAGCCTTGCTTGGGGTTCCATTGACCATGGAAGGGTTTCCCCTGGTCGACATCCCTGACAAGGGAACTGATCCCTGCCACAGATTCCAAGGTCCTTGAGAAGTGTGTCCCCCCTATGCAGGATTTTGTGATCCAAAACTAGGGTTCCCTCCGACCAATATGGCAGTTGACGAGAATGCATTTTGACCAAATGCGTCGAACAAAGAGAACGACAAAGAACCCACCGGTGTGGTACTAAAAGAAGTTCCTTGACTACCTGCTCCAAACGAGTTGTAATTCATGTTTTTCCAGGCGGGCTGTTGAGAAGCATCGCCAAGCGAGGGGGGCGATGGAGGTATATGAACCCTGCCTTAAGGGAAAGCATTATAGGGGCTGAAGTGGCCTCCACGGAACCTTGCAAAGGAGTGTTAGAGATCCCTTCCCCTACACCCAAAGTCTGTAGGGTGGAGTAAGAGAGGATCGATTTCATGTCAAAGCTGGGCATCCCGTATGAAAATGGAATGTTCGTTGCACTCTACGTAAATGACGCAATGATCGTCGCCATGTACGATAACAAACCATTGCCTGAGGTAGAGGCAATGGAGACCATGGTGGCCCAGACCTGCGAAGGTGAGTTAGGAGGTGGAATGCCCCCAGTTGTGGCAGCCATAGACGGAGTATGAGGACTCCCTGATGAAGTAGCAACATTTGCTTCCATCGCTACTTGCAGGACTATTTGGTGCTTGGGATGCGTTACCCTTGGGGGGGCTAGTTGTATCAAAAGTGGCATCGACAATTCAGTGATAAGAGGGTTATATGGACCGAGAGCTTCCGCTCCAAGATTAGAAATAGTCGGTTCCTCTGGAAATGAATTTTCTCCTATCGGATTTGTCTCGGGTACAGTTTCCTATGGCCCGATTGCCTCAAAAGACCCTTGTTGGTCTAGTCTTCACCTTCGCGGTAGCAGTGGTGGCTCCAAGTTAACTGGTGGCAAACCCAAAATCCTTCATGACTGGAAGAGCCCTTGATCTTCCACTATGGGAGAATATCAATGACACATTAGGGATTTCTAACATTCAAGACCAAAAAATGCACTAGAAAATTTCCTAGAGATAAAGCAATCAAACCACTACAACTAGTTGGAAGAACAGTTACACCAACCAACACTAGAGAAACTTATCGGTGCAAGTTCAACTCGAATATGGAGGCACCCTCTGGGTATACTATGCAAAGCGTGGCCTGATGTCTACCCTAGGTACTGTGGTATTCCCTCGCAGTCACTCGTGTAAGTCCCTAAAGTAAAGGAAACTAGGTTTCCAGCTTGTGAACAACTACCAGGTGGGTATAGTCGACGGTTGGGTGGACCGCAATGAGCAAGCTTTGAAGCCCGAAACCTATCGAGGGTATCGAAAGCAAGTGTTCTGGAAGATGACTGAGTACCTCGAACGGATTCGAGACCCATGAATCTCCATGGAAAATGAGATCAACATAATCCCAAGATAAGTCCTCTATATGTGTTTCTCCACTACGATTGGTCCAGCTTTGGAGGGGTCATCTCCGCCACCTTTCCGCACGCAACCTCGTGTTTAGCCCCTGTGTTAGTGGGGGGTCTCGGATAGTTTCCACGTTACTGGACTTTTTCACTCCCTAGCACAGACTCCTATGTTTGTTTTGTAGCCTTGAAGAGTTTCGTCTCCAACCTAAATCAAGGCTCTAGCCTAATCTAGTTAACGGAACCTACAAACACAAAGTCTAATAAATTTTAATTAAGCGTTGATTTTAAGTGGTTTGTCTTAAATCAAAGGAACAGAAATGAAACTTGTGTTGTTTGTTAAGAGACAAAAGAGAAGAACAAATGTTGGAAACAAAATTGCTTCTTTTTCAACAAACAAAGATTTGCAAATTGAACACTCTTTAACCAACTTTTCTAACTAACTTTTCTCTCTAAGATATTTTAAAAGAAAAATGCAAAACTGAATTTTGCTCGAATGCGAGTTACTTAAAGTCCTAAGTATTCAGTAAAGAACTTAAGAAAGCACTCTTCTTCCTGAAAAAAAAACTAACCTAACTACTTATCCAAACAAGAAACTGAAAACTTTTTTTTTTTATATGCTCCAAAATAAGAAACTTGAAAATGAATTCTTTTCTTTTCTTCTAAAACAAGTAAAAAGGGAAAGCAATGACAAGACAAGACCCAATAAACTGACTTAAGACCTACTTCAGATCACAGGGAGTCACTGAAAGAACCACTAAGGATGAGACAGAAAAGACTCACAGAATCATCACAAAAACCCTTTCAACGAAAACACAAGCAATCATTAAAAGATAAAGAAACTGACGTCAAACCTAGGCTCAAAGACTGTATCTACAGAGACTAGGACTAAATCCAGAAACCTCTGAGAAGTCAGACTTCAATCAGGAGAGAGGATGTCTGCCTCTCCTTAATAGAAGACTTCCTGACACAGGCACGCTACTGACACTTAAGCAACCTACGTATGTATGCGGGTTGTCCAAAGGTAGTGCGTGTATGTATGCAGACAGACTTTCTGTAGGCCGCATACACCTTTGTAACTCCTTAAAAAAAATAAAACAACAGTCCAAGGAACAAGGTAGGGAATACTGGTATGGCAGACCAGAATCCCTTAAAGACATAGTAACTTATAGATAACTCAAAGAGGTAATTAAACCAATTAAAACACCCAAAAAGATCCCCAAAAAACCCTAGAGGCTCCCCAGTATGGTTGTCAATTCTTCTATAGTGGGAAAACCCCCCTACGGACTACACTAGGGTTTTAAAGTACATGCAGAGCTAGCCGTCTAAAGTCTCCTACTTTTAACAACTATCCTGACAACACCCCACATTCATGCATAAAATACAAAGTATAGGGATCTGGTAGTCCTACCTTAAACTCTGCATCTGCTGTCAATCCCTTTGCGCCCGGTCATTTCTCAACTTCAAATCTCCTCCCAAGGTTGACCTGCATTAACCAAAAGACAAACAAGAAACTATGAACATGAATTCTATATATGAATTAGTGGGTTAGATTTCATAACAAAATGTAAATCAAACATAAAGATTAAACACATCATATGGTGGGACAACAAAAGTACATCTTTATATTAATATCACAAAGTCACTTACAAACGAGATCAACAACTGCTCCTCGAACCCGGTCCTAGGCTCCTCTTCATCAATCTCCAATTGCTTCCACTTATCCTTCTTATCTCATACTTCTCTCTAGAGAATGGGCATAGGCTTATGGATGAGGAAAAAAGGGCAAGAATAAGGAATTCTGGCTCAAAACTCAGAATGTGGCTACAAATTCTTGGGGCAAGGGGGGAAAGAAAAATGGGCAGAGCTTCACTGTTGCTATGTTTCTCCTTGGAATGACACCCCAACACCTCTTTATGTATGCCAAAAATATGGTTATTTGGTTGGGTGACGGGCTATAGGTAGTCAATTGGTTAGGAAACCACTCAATAGCCCTTAATCTCAATGAATCCTCTGCAACTTTTTATTTTTTGCAAATTTTGTGAGTATAAGTGGGTTGTAACGGTGCAACTAGCATACGTACACGAGCAGTAGTGGTGCAGCTAGCATACATATGCGGGCAGTAGTGGTGCAGGGCACGTACATCTTCAAAAATTTGTTTTTTAAGAAGAGTTATTCAGTATTGGCTTGGAAACAATAGTAAGTAAGATGGCCTACTGATAGGTATGCATGTCTGGTGTAAATTAGGGTTATAAAATCGTGTGAGAATTTAATCAATAAAATTCATTTGGATATATTGACTAGGCTTCTATAAATATACAATGTATTGCAAGAGCTTGGCTCTTAGCCAAGAAACTCCTTTTTCATTCTATGCAATTCAAGAAAGAAGAGCTTGGCATCTTAAGGAAAATGCAACTCAACCAGGAGGGTATCCCAGAGAAAGGCTAGGAGGTGCTGGTCTCCTGAGCCGCACATAATTTTTTTTAATGATATTCAATAGATTGGTGGCTCACAAGGGAATCCAAAGAAAATCAGAGAACTCATGAAGGCGGATGCACTTACCAATGACGAAGTCAAAATGATTTTTTGTTACAAGTTTTGAGAAAGACAAATATTTCCTCCTGAGCGAACTACAACAGTGTGCAGAAGACCAGCATGCGAATATCTTGAGGTTGAGAATGTGGTTGATGCTCATATCAATTCTGAAAGTATCCCTTGAGTTTTGTGGCTCTAAAGGAGCTGAAAGTAGTGACCATACGGTGTTGAGATTAACCTATTTGGTTGCTACAGTTTGTCAGATATTGAAAATCAACTTATCAGAGTGATGGATTCCCCACTTCAGATGCATTGTGAGGATGGTGATCCTAAGAATTCGTCGAGATAGTTTTCATACCAGTTACAGTCCGAGAGTGCGCTTCCCAACCTTCAGAAACACGTGAACGATCTACCAGAAAAAAGGATTGAATTGTGAGGAATAAGATTACTACTCACTGTTTAAAACAATGATGAAGTTCCAAAATGAAAACTCAGAAGTATATTATCAATATTATAAAAAATGTTGTGAAAATAGAGATAATAGATGGAAAAACTCATACGGATGTAAGCATGGAGAGTAAAAGGTGTATTTGTGGATACCTAAAAACATAACTAATGCGTATATGTGAGACTAATAACGAATTATCCAAATTAAGTTATTTTAGTTTGAATGGTTCAAGACAGTTTGCATAGACCAGTTCGTTCCAGAACTACCCTAACTACTCATCCAACCATTTAAAGGAAGCAACACACAACCATTTGAAGAGGAATTTTTTTAAAGAAGAGAATTTTAAGAATGAATTTAGAGAAAGTTTGAGAGAGAAACTTTGGCAGAAAACTCAGAGAGAGGTATGCTTGGAGTGTTGTGAGGTCTGCTTCATTTCAGTCTTCCTTTACATATCCAACAGGGATTGATGGAATCGTTGGCAGCAGGAGGTCTAGTGAAGCAATGAGAAGGATAAAGTGAGGATGAGCTTGTTGGATTTCATAAGTTTTTCTTCTTATGATTCGCCTTCATTGCTCCATTCCATTTCTAGATCATCTTTCATTTTCTTTTTCGCTCTTGGTATCTCTATTGTAACATTGTTCTAGGGTGTCTAAAGATCATATACCTGGCCCTAGTCTACGTAGGGACATGTAGGTTTGAAAATTCAAGAGTTGTATGGGAAACATTTGAAATGAAGATCAATTTCTTTTCACTATGAACTATCTCTTTGTTATTTCTTTAAAATCCTCAGTTTTCCTCATCTTCTTTTAATACAACATTAAAGATAAAACTAAAAAAAGGACAAACAAAACATGTTTATTTTGTAAATAATCATGGTATAAAGTTTTATTTATTAGCTTGTTAATGTGTATAGATTTTTCTTTTTGCTTATTTTACTATTTTGATTTTTTTATTTTATTTTATTATATCCTAACTTCTAAAGGAAAATATAAAAAATATTGTATCATTAAAATGTTATTCCTTTATAGTCTTCAAACTAATGGTTATTCAATAAACTTTTCTTTTAATTAAATCACTTTAAAACTAACACAATTGTATTAACTTTTTCTAACTTTTGGTCAATCTTGCTTTAGTTATTGCTAAAATAAATACAAAACATTTGCCTTTTTTTATTTTTATTTTTTACATTTTCTTTATTTAATTTTTGTTACTCCAAATGTATAAAACATCATGTAGAAGTAATTAAATTGTAAAATAGCATAAAAATCATAAATTAAATAAAAAATCAAACATTATTAAAAGTAAAATCGCAAGGCAAAAATTTTTATGCTTGGACTATAGGTTAGGGGAAAATTGGCCTAGAGTTCAATGTGCTTTCTTGTATGGGGATTTAATCCTAGGGTGATATTCTCATCTCTTCTGGCGTAGCCCTGCAGGAGGTTGAAAATGTTGGTGTTGGGGACTCTCTAGTCCCTCGACATCAACAGTTGGTCCAACCAATCCATATCGATTAGACAATCATATGATCCCAAAGGTATGATATTCAAATCTTCCCTGGTGCTTAATCCATTCATGTCCATTGGGCATGCCTTAACCATCTCATTAATCTTCCTTTTAGCTCCTGTAGCTAGCTGCACCATCCAAGTTTTACCAAGATTGCTTCTTGGCAAATGAAATCTTTCCACCATCTTAGGATCTAGATAACTATGAATAGCTCCTAAATCAATCAAAATAACAATGAGTTGGTTGTTGATCTTACCTTCCACTTCAATCATATGTGAATAAAACTGTAACATCTAGTTCCACTGATCACATTTCATACGTTGACTTATTCTTTGATGACACTTGCAAGCAAGTGATCTGGTTAAAAAAATGGTACTTTATGATTATCAATTTTGGTTTGTGTGTTTATGCTATGATCATGTTTTGGAAATTGATATGCTATTTATATTGATGTATATCACTAACATGTATTATGATGAGGTTTCATGAGTGTACAGGAACAATGGCATGATGAGGATGTTTATGGCATCGATACACTTTATTGGACTCCGGATTGAGTCTGGGAGTGGAATATTTTCTTTGGTTATGAGTACTTGATTTTATATGTATATACTATTGATGATGATTTCAATATGGATTTCATGTATATAAGTTATTAACATTATCTTTTTCAGTGGATGTAGGCATGGTGACACTTACTAATCTGACTTACATATGGATTAAAGGGGTTATACACAGATATCAGATGGATGATGGAGAGGTGTGGCAGCGTCCCTGTCACAACCTACTAACACTCTCGTCGTGACCTGAACTGAAGGTTAATGACTACCTTGTTCTAAGAGATACACAATGTCGCGAGGGAAGAATGAGACAATCGCTTGCAAGGATTTCTAAGGGGTGTGCAATAAGGAATATTCCTTATTCCTCAATAATCCCTTAGTCTCACACAAGGTTGACAAGTGGAGTATTGACTCCAAGAGTCAGACAACTTCCAAACTAATTCAATGGCGAGTGGAACCCTTGGAGCAGAAAGGTGCATCTTTAAGGGCACGTCACATGAATAAAGTTATGAGTCAATAAAAATATAGAATACCTTAGAAAATAAAATGAACACTTAGAATTTGTTAGACTAGAGAATAAAACAATTATTTAGAACTAATAGAAAGGATAAATGAATTTAGATAATTTATATTATATTATGAAAGGGAACATAATAAAATATAAGTTTAATTGGTATAACTAATACAAGTTTAGAAATGGTAGAAATGGGTCTAAGGGAGATTAGACTAAATAAAAATCTAGAGAAGGGTGAATACATTAAGACATGTGCACAATATGTGCATGAAATTAATAAATGGAATTTTTATATTAGAGAAAGTTAATTCATGAGAGGATGGGTAGTCAACATAGAGTGACAATCCTAATTCATTCTAGACTCTAAATCCTATCTAAGAAAAGAGTCCCAATCAAACTCCAAATCTAAATTAATTAGGAGACAGAATAAAAGGGAAATTGGGGAACTAAGGGACAACTAGGAGAAAATATAAGAACTAATTGAGGAGTGTGAGGGAAAATGCATAATTATTTAAATTAAAAAGGATTAAGCATGTGCAACTTGGGGAAGTGTGACATGTGTTGGGGGTGAATAATATTTAATTTAATTATTGAAAATTAGCTAATATTGCATGAGAAGACAAGTGTCAAACAATGTTTTTATAAAACAAAGGAAATGAAGAAGGAAATACACTCTATTGCTCAATGAATGGAATTCTATTGAAATTTCCATTGACTAAGTTTTCTTGTGTGAGTTGGGCTACAAGATTTTGCAAGAGGTGGAAGCCTCTCCTTGTGAGGAAAAGCTTGAGCTAGTTTGGATCTGAATTTCTTTGTGCGACCCCTTTGTATCTCGGGGGGAAAAGGGGCAAGAACAATACCCCTAGCGCAGGTTGGGAGGTACCAATGAAGTCCTTGGATTAGTAGGCAGAGGAAAGGAAAACATGTGCAAACTTCCAATTTTAAGACTCCTTCATCAACATATTACACTGGTTACAATATTTGATTATATATTTATGTTATTGTTAAATGAAATCTCATTTGTATAATGAAAATAGATGGAAACTTGTTGAAGATGTAAACTATTATTATGATTATTTAAATACATTTTATTCCATTGTTCTCATATGTTTGTAATTTGAAATCGTTTACTCATTTAGTTGTCGGATATGAAAGAATATGTTTAACAATTGTAGACATACTTACGATTATACAAATTTAAAATAATTGTACAGATATTTGTAGCAGTGTTGATTAAGTTGGCGATTTTTTGTGACTTTTTCAAAAAATCGTGACTTTTACCACTAGTCGATTTTTAAACCCGAAAAAAGCGCAACTTTTACAATTTTTAAAAAATCATGACTTTTTATTAAAAGTCAGCGAATTTTTCCCCAAAAGTCGCGGTTCAACCCTAACAGTCACCGGACGCAGGGACCCACGGGGCATAAGGGTGGATTTTTTTT
Organism: Picea mariana; assembly: GCA_032191745.1. Classification (NCBI taxonomy): domain Eukaryota; kingdom Viridiplantae; phylum Streptophyta; class Pinopsida; order Pinales; family Pinaceae; genus Picea; species Picea mariana. The sequence continues at coordinate 249,613 of JASDQU010101870.1, forward strand.
TTTTTTTTGTCATTTCTGATTTTTTGCTTGTGGAGAAGGAAGGAGAAGGGTTTGTGCTCTTCCTCAATCACTGTGGAGG
>JASDQU010101870.1:249909-267771 GCA_032191745.1 Picea mariana
AAGCTTGAGCCTTGCTGTTAATTTTTTCTCTAGCCTCTTATTGTCATTTTTCATTGCTAATAATCTAATCTAGAGGTCTACTTTTCTTTACCAATGAACTGTTATTTTTTTTTGGTGGGGTTTAATATTGTTTTCTTATTTTTTTGTTCCTTAGGGTTGAATTTTGAAGCTGTCAATTTCATCAAAAAATATGCCGAAGCCTTTGGATCCATTTTGGGTGTGTGGGATCCCTGAAGATGGGACAAACCGACAAAAAATGAATTGCAAACTTTGTGGGGTGAACATGTCAGGAGGGATTTGTAGGTTGAAATACCATTTAGTTAAAATCCCCATGCATGATGTTGGTGTTTGTGATAAATCAACCCCGGAGATTATGAGAATTGTGTTTGATGCACTTGAAACAAAGGATAAAAATAAAGATGAAAAAGTAGCAAGGAAGGCCGAAATTTTATTAAGAAGTTCAGGGACATCTTCCACAGAGGGACAGGGTAGTGGGAGGGGCTCCATAGATTCAGGTACCAGGAGCCGAAGGCCTTCATCTTATTTTCCATAACGAACCACCCCTGGAGCACAACCTTCCATCAGGACAATGTTCAAGAAAAAGGAGAAGAAAGAAGTGGATAGGGTTGTGGGGAGGTGTCTTTTCTGGAGTGACATACCTCTTAGAATCACCAAGAATAATCCATTTTGGCAACCGATGTGTGATGCCATTGTTGTTGTTGGCTCAGGGTGTAAAAGCCCTACCTTTGAGGAGTTGCGGGGGCCAATTCTTCAATAAGAAAAGACGGACATCAACTCTAGATTGACAGAGTTCAAGAAGTCATGGGAGATCTCTGGATGCGCAGTGATGTCTGATAGCTGGACAGATAGGAAGGGTAGGTCCCTTCTCAATTTCTTGGTACATTGTCCTAGAGGTACCATGTTTATCAAATCAATAGATGCATCAACACATGTGAAAGATGCAACATTGTTGTGTGAGTTGATGGATGCGTTCATCCAGGAGATCGGCGTGCATAATGTGGTGCAAATCATAACAGATAATGCAGCTAATTATGTGGTTGCTGGTAGGTTTCTTATGGAGAGGAACCGTTCATTGTTTTGGACTCCATGTGCTGCACATTGTATTGATTTGATGCTCGAGGATATGGGGAAAACCTCCTTCATCAAGGAGGTGATTGATCAACCTAGGAGCGTCCCCAAGTTCATATATAACCATATTTGGGTTCTCAGCCTCATGAGGAGACACACCAGAAACAGGGAGTTGCGACGTCCCGCAATCACTCATTTTGCCACCAACTTCATTACTCTTTAGTATTTTCTTCAATGTCAGTTTGAGTTGAAGCAAATGTTTGTTTGTGATGAGTGGCAGAATTCTACATATAGTAGGAAAGATGATGGGAAATCCATTGCTAGATTGGTGTACAGTGACTCCTTCTGGGAAGGAGTGGCAGAGGTGTGCTCATGAGTGAACCTTTGGTAAAAGTTCTGAGATTGGTTGATAGCAATAAGCCAGCAATGGGCTATTTGTATGAGGTCATGGATAAGGCCAAAGAAGCTATTCGGGCTTATTATGTGGGAAAGGGTAGCCACGGGTTTCATAGACAGATGTTATTATGGGATTTGATTGATACTCGATGGACCAGGATTCTCCATCGACCCATTCATGTAGCAACAATTTTCCTTAACCCTGCATTTTCCTACAAATGCAACTTTGATTTTGATGGTGAGGTAATGGAAGGGCTCCATGATTGTCTTCAGAGGATGGTACCTGATGTCGCGATTCGCCTTGATATTAATCGTGAGATAGAGATGCATCGGGATGGTACTAGACTATTTGGCTATGAAGATGCTATTGCTTCAAGGAACATTTTGTTGCCACGTAAGTCATTAGAATTTAGAAGATAGTTCAACTTAGAACTTTATGTTTTTAAAATTCAAATTTCAATTATGTATTTTAAATTTAAAAATTTATTTTAAAGTTCAATTATGTTTTATTTATGTTATCTTTATTTTTTATTTGTTGTAGATGTTTGGTGGCGAAACTATGGTGCAAGGGCACAAAATTTACAGAGATTTGTCATCCGAATCCTGAGTCAAACATGTACCTCTTCGGGATGTGAGTGCAATTGGAGTGTATTTGAAAAAATATACTCAAAGAAATGCACCAGGTTAGAACTTATGAGCAGTTACATTTATTGTAATTTGTAATTTATGAGTCTATTACCGTCTAATATATTATGAGTCATGACCCTCAAAAGTTAAAACTCATTAAAATTTTTATGACCCTCTTACAGGTTAGAGTTCTCACGTCTCAATGACTTGGTGTATGTCCATTACAATCTTCGACTATGGTTGAAGCAAATTGATAGAACACCAGATGTGGATGCCATTTCCTTGGAAAATATTGATGTATTGTCTAAGTGGAGGGTGGAGTCTGAGATGCCTACCAAGGAGGAGGCACATGCATGGATAGATGAGGAACCCGAACAACAACAGGCCTTGGAGGAGAAACAGGGGGAGGAGGAGGAGGAGGAGGAGGAGGAGGAGTGGCCTGAAGACATCATGGAGGGTGATGTGTAATCATTAGCACAAACTTCTACACTTATTGATGCACCTACTCCTGCACACACCAGTGGTCATCCACTATCAGATGCAGGGCCTTCTACTGTCAAGGGCAGGCCTGACAAACAACCCCTTATATTTTCTTGTAAAAAGGGGAGAGGCAGAGACCGACGTTGATATTAGATAGCTAGCTGCTAGTTTTGTTTCATTTGTCATTATATATCAAACATCTACAGACTCCATCATGATGATGAATCATGAGATACATTTTATAATATATATGTGATGTCATTTTGTATTGGAGAGGCCCTTCATCATTCAATATCGATATTGATGTACAAATTTTTATTTGGCATCCACTAGTGACTACATATATATCAGTGATTTCTCCATATTTATGTGCCAATGTGTTTATCTGATGTTGTTGTTGCTTTATATGTTTAAAATTTTGAAAAAACTGAATATATTTTGTATTTTTTTAACGTTTGTCGTGGTTTTCTGCCTTTTGCCAAAATGATTTTTTCTGGACCCTCGCTGACTTTTTGCCCATGCCGACTTAATCAACACTGATTTGTAGTTCCGAGACTGACCGAAACTTGCTTATGATTAATCTATATGCATTATGTATCCATGGCATCCCTGTTGTCATTTTCAAGGGGTTTTTCTTTCTGGAACAATACTTCTTATCTTTTTAACAAAAATAATTTTGCTGAAGATTGCAAGATAGGGTTGTTTAGAATCCTTGAGACAGGTTTTGACTATCCTTCCCTCGTGTATAAATTCTATGTCCCTTCTCAGTTTTGTTCTTGATGAAGTTTACATCACTTCATAGTTTTTTGTGCTTCATCAAGTCGGTATTGGTTATGGTTCCCGCCTTGAATCATTAGACTGTCTAGTCACTCTTTCAACCTTAGATGAGATCGATTGGACATGACGTTGTGGATTTTTATAATAGAATGATTATGGTTATCATTTATTGATGCACCCCTCCATGTACATGACCTCCCGGTCTGGATGATTCCAGTTGATCGTGGTGAGCGATCTTACAAACAATCCCATCTCCACTATTTTCATCCCACCCAAATGCAGTCCAAATCTCTTGCTTATAAATTCATTTACTATAGTCCCTTTTTGTGACATAGAATAGACTGATAAGCTCGGCTTAAGGGAATCTAAAACTTCAACATTGGGCTTGCAATCAAATTTTGAGAAACACGTAATCATTGACACATAGGTTGACCCATAGATTTCCTCTTTCCCTTGCCTTATATATGCAATCACTGGTGTAACCGCAAATGTTCATGTGGGTGTAACTATGAATAGCGACAAGTGTTGGATAATAGGCATGCATGCACCAATAGACCTTGGTAAAGTTATGAAATGACCGAGGGAAGTAAGCAAGGATCTTTTCTGAAGTAGTTATTGGTAGGAATCGACAATTAATTTATGGTCAGAACTGAACGACGTGTAAATAAGATTCAACTCACATTTATTGAAGTAATGATTGACACCTGTAGATAAACCATTAGGTAAAAACAAATAGTTAATTTATTTTAACTAAGCTGACAGAGGTAAGCATTGGATGACCAACCGATTGTAGAAGGAGGTTGAGACTTTCCAACGATTTTCTTTTCTTTGTTTAAGACTAGCACATCTGCTAACTTGCGGCTGAGAACACCGAAAGGTATCGGCTGAGAATGCGTGCACCCAATGTAATCCGTCTGTGGTAATATGAAACGTTTGGCTGCATTAGGTTGATAAATGGAACGCGTAATCCGTCTGTGGTAATATGAAACGTTTGGCTGCATTAGGTTGATAAATGGAACGCGTGGGTATCAGACGGCCGGTTCAGAAGCAGAACGTGGGAATTTATTTAGATGCCATGGTTTAATCCTACTTAATCATTTAAACGTGGCAATTACATGTCCTTACGGTAATTTTTTAATATGATTACTTAAATGTTAAAAAGTAAACATGTTAACGGATGCCTTGATAAATGCAAGAAAGTTATGAACAATAAATCTGACACATTGATTTTGGAGGACGACTAAGAATATGCCAGCATCTTCAATGCATAGCCATTAGATTAAGGTTTAAGGTTAAATAAGGTTAAAAGATCATTAATTGTGCCCATTGTCAATAGGTGTACGCCTTTGGGTGTAATTATTTCCTTAAAGTCTTGTGCAAATAGATTGATGGTAAAAAATTGATTACGAATTCTTTTACCGTTGATTGAGAAATATTCCTTCGTGTTGAATGGGCTTATCTACAGGTTGTGTTGGAAAATTTTAGAATCCCTTATGTCGGGCCTAGACTTAATTTAGAAAATTTCTCTCTTGAAGACTGATCACAATCCTTTTCTCTTTATTTATTATAACGACCCTCTGTTACACCTAAGAAAAAGCGAATCACAGTAGGTATTTTTTTTTAAGCATAGGGAAAATTAGCGTCAACACATAATTCAATAATGAATAATCAATGACATCATAATTAAAGGAATTACAAGCGTCTCATCGTCATAATAAAATAACATTGCAACTGACGCATCAACATATTTAGTAACGACACAAAATCACACATAATCAACAAGCATCATGAATGGCGATGCAAGATCAACTCATCACAATCAACTGGAATCATCAATAATTTTAATTGCTCAAGTCATCACATAAATATAGTCATCATATAACACAAGGATAACATGATATAACATAACTATAACACGAAGATAACATCAAGAAGACATAAAGATACTACCTGCCCAACCTACCCTACAAGGTTAGGACCTCCAGGACACATAAGAAAAACTCAAGCCCAAGATCCAATTGATTTTGACCATTTAAGGTCTCAGGGCTAGAAACTGTTTTGAGGAACAAGGAGGTATCTAAATCCCACTAATATAATCAAGCCACAATAAACTAGATTAATCCAACAACCTAAACATAAATTATTCAAGCGTAAGGGTCATCATCAACTTATCATCATACATCACATCTAATTCATGGAGCACAAGTAATATTCTAACTAATTACATAACCATCATACATCACATTAAATCCAAGGCGCAAGAGAAATGATTAGTTATATTCATGGAACAAGATCTCAATCACATAAATGCAATCATCCGTCACATCTATTTAAGGTGCAAGAGTAATAATAAATTTTTATTCATAGCACAAGGAAATCTAATCACATGAAGTCGATCATTTATCACATAATATTTCATTTTGCGCAAGAAGCCTAATATCTAAACAATCATTCATTATATTAAATTTTCATTGCACGCAAGAAGTCTAAGATCTAAACAATCATTCATTATATTAATTTTTCAATGCGCGCAAGAAGTCTAAGATCTAAACAATCATTCATTATATTAAATTTCAATTATGAAAACTTGTGCGATGATGGATCCTCTCAACCATACATTAAGTTAACATTTCTTATATTACTTATCCATATGTAAAACAAAAGTTCGAGTCTTAATTATAATACCGAGGAGAACTTCCGAGTTGACTTACAATTCTAATTAAATAATTAAAGAAGGAGCCACAAATGAAGGAACTCAGGTGAACTATAATACCATTGATAATAGAAATCAAAATTAGGCTATTATATGGGTAAAAGATATAGCTTCCATGAGTCTTCAAAATCACAAACATTAAATTGGTTGGAATGTGCTCCCTAAGGGACCTTCAATGATAATTACTTTACCACTTCCTATGCCTAGAACTACACGAAGGAGTAGAAGGAAACAAAAACATACCCGCATTAATAAATCACTATGAATGAATCCAGATCTTATCTAAAGGCACACCTTCACATGATTGAATTTCTACTGCATAAACATATTGTATAGAAGGCCTATGCAAAAATATTCTACAAGTATTATCAAATTGGAATTTAAAATCTAGGCTCCATGAATTGCATGTGGTTTCTTTACTAATTGCAAAGGAAACCAATATCAATTCACATTTTTAACATTGAGATATAAAATGACACTTAACAACAAATATTACATTTGAAGACTTCTAGATATCACAAGGAAAATTATACATATAAATGTTGGACAACTGAGAGGGGGCGTGAATCAATTTTTACTGTGCTTAAACAATTTTTCCCATTTTAAACTCTTTACTGAACACATAATGAAAATCACCATGATGCTGGGAAAATAGAAATAGGAAGCCTCTTCTTCTTGATATGATAAGTAATCTTTACATTTTGTACATTATCATACTTATGAGCTCCAACTCATTGTGAGGCTACCACCTTTGTCTTGCAAGCTGCAAATTTCTGAGAGCACCAACTCTCTGGTTTCTCTAGCACCCACTAGAAGGAAGCACCAATTTCCTGAGTGTTCCAGCACCAACTGGATGGAAGCACCAACTTCCAGTCACATAGGCACCAACCTGTATAATAGAGAACAATAGTTCTCCCTTGCACCACCCTGCCACCTTGGTTTTTTTGGCTGCAACCAAATGGAAGCTACAACTCTCTGTGTTCAAGCACCCACTTGAAACTCTGAGGACAATAGTCCTCCCTATCACCTCCCTACCACCCTGAAATATAAATATTTGCTTCTCATAAAATTATTATAGTGATACAGGATTTATCAATGGCTTACTAGTCACATCATTGTTCTGCTACACTGCTCTGCTTTTCCTACATTAGTGTCTTCCTGCTTGCATCTATTGCATTTTCTTTTCTTTTTCCTTTTATGATATGTGCGCCATATCCATACAATGTGCTATACCCCTTCTGTGTTTTTCCACTTCTACACACACCCTGCTTTTACTCGCATGAATCACACTCAACAACGACACAAATCTCTTTTTTGTTCTGCGTTTTTATCCTCTCTGTGCACCTTCTACCTTATCATGCGCAATATCTCTGCATGCTCTTTACAGTGACTTTTATCTACACCACAGTTTGTTCACTATGATTTCTACTTTCTCTCACATAGCTCAACAACAGAATCGCATACTCCCCCTCTTCTGCATGCCTAACTCACCTCAAGTCATCTCATGATCATCATGGCAACCCTTCATCTTCTCTGGCAGTTTTGTTGCTTGTGAGTTCATCATAAGTGGTTGTTATGTTGAGATTCCTTAGCCTCTTTGGGAGTCGAGACTCTTCGTCTTCTCTATCATTACCGAATCTCTTAATCATCACTGGACGTTACCTTGAGACTCTTCGTCTCTTCTGGTAATCACCCTACAACTCCTCGAATTCTCTAGCAGATGCAATCACTTCATTTTGGAAGTTACTGTGAGAACCTATGTGCGTTCATGTGTTTGGAACCTTTTTCCTTTCTGATAAATCTACATAGTGGGCGCTAGCTCTTCTAGCTAAGCCCCTTCCTTTCACATGACCATCAACGGTGACCAAGCGCTTATTCAAAAGGGCGCTTTGCAATTTCGCGTTTCGTGAGTTTGTTGCGAGTCCTTCCTCTGGAATTCATGATCTACGAAACTCTGAAATGGAGCCTAGCTATGCTACCTCCTTTACTTCTCTCCCACTGATGTGACCACTAGTTGTCACCACAGGCCTAATCAGAAGGCGCTTCGCAATTTTGTATTTCGTGAGTTTTACTGTGAGTCACTCTGACTCTTCCAACTCCCGATCATGAAATGGAGCCTAACAACTTGCGAGCTCCTTCCTTCATGTGACCACTGGCGGTGACCACCAGCTATGCCAACAAGCACTTCGTGATTTTTCACTTTGGGACATTGCAAACTTTGTGAATTCACTCACCTATATTCTCCAAATTCTCGATCCCCGAATCAGTGAATTCCTCGAGACCAGATCGACAATCCTTGATTTCTAGTGATCCGACGACTATCCTGCGCTTTGGGACTTCAGCCTTCAAGACTTCAGGGGAGTGTTGATGGTAAAAATCCCGAAGAAAAACTCTCAGAGTGACGTAAATCTTGCGTCACTCGATGACGTGTCATGAGTTGAGTGGATGCCATGTGTCACTTAGAGTCGTAATATTCACGTACTTGAAACATCAAATCATCTTGGCACTTTTGCCTGTCTGATTGTGCCATGTGTCCCTGATGACATAGTCTGCCACTTGTCCTTGCTAACGTGGTCTGCCACATTCACCTCCTGGATCTAACGACCCAGATAAGTCCTCGATCCAACGGCTCAGATCATATCGTGATTTCATGTTTCACGAGTTGGAAGGTTAGATCACTTCCTTCCTTTTCCTTTCCAATCAGTCAAATGCTGATCTCTCACCATGTGTCCTCCGGATCGAACGGTCCCCGATATTTCTCCTTTCGCAATATCTGCGCTGCGGACTGCTCGACGCAGTTCTCTCAATTCGATATTCTACAAAACTTCTCATCTACTGCCACATATCCTCTTTGATGATGGAAAGTCCCCCTTCTTTCGATACTTTGTAAGCCCGCTTCACCTTGCACTTAACGGTCGTGCACATTCTTCTGGATCCAACGACGGTCGGTCCTCGTGCTCAGATTTGACGCCTGAGATCTGTTCTCCTTCTCTACGTGCTCCTCCTGTATGGACTTTGATTTGACGACCATCGATATTTCAAGATGGTTGATCCAACGATCAATGTTGCTCTTTTTCCTGAGCTTACGCATCCTTCCGACTTGGAATAATTTCTAAGTGTCAAAGGTTGTGCAACCTTTTCTTGTTCTGCAAGTCCTTCTCTTGGTCCTCGGCTGCACTTCTGGAAAGAGAAAGGTGCTATCTCTTCTGATATTTCATCTCTTCTTTAGCTTGCTCTTCTGAGTGTTCTTTCCATCAATGAAAAGTGCATCATTGTTGTTCCTGTAAACATGCCAACAATAAAAATAGGCCATCATATTTAAAAAGAAGATATTTTCCTTTGAATATTACTAACTAAAATCAAATGAAACTAAAGGACACTCCAATGTATAGGGAATATTCTAATGCTAGAAAAATTGTAGGAATAAGGAAAAGGCAGGGACATTCAATAACTCAAATACATGAATGAAAACACATTGTTGGTGAATTCCCCAACAATGCAGAGATAATGAGGAAATTTCTGGGAAAAAATAGTGAGCAAAAACATAGAGAGAAACGAGCTAAGTTGTTGGCAACAATGTGAAGACGTGGAGCCATACCCCTCCTGAAAACATAGAGATACAAGATGGTAAAAAAACATGCTAGTTTCCCCCACAAGCTAGGCACATTTTACACATAAAAACATAGAGATAATGATGGTAAAACTGCATGCTAGTTTCCCCCACAAGCTGGGCACAATTTACACATAAAAACACAGAGGTAATGATGGTAAAAACACATGTTAGCTCCCCCCACAAGCTGGGCACGATTTACAAAAACAAAACTCAGATATATGATGGTAAAAATGCATGCTAGCTCCCCCCACAAGCTAGGCATGATTTACACAAAAAAACACAGATATATGATGGTAAAAATGCATCCTAGCTTCCCCCACAAGCTTGGCATGATTTACACAAAAAATGCATAGATATAATGGTAAAAACAAATGCTAGATTCCCCCACCAGCTAGGCACAATTTACACATAAAAAAATGTAGAGATATGATTGTAAAAACACATGCTAGCTTCCCCCACAAGATGGGCACAATTTACAAAAAAACACACAGAGATATGATGGTAAGAACATGCTATCTTCCCCCACAAGTTGGGCATGATTTACACATAAAAAACACAGAGATATGATGGTAAAAACACATGCTAGCTTCCCGCACAAGCTAGGCACGATTTACACATAAAAAAACATAGAGATATGATGGTAAAAACACATGCTAGCTTCCCCCACAAGCTAGGCACAATTTACACATAAAAAAACACAGAGATAAATCCAAGAACCAAACACACTAGGAAGAACTCTAAATTTGGGAGAAAATTAACTACCAACCATAGAGATAAAGCAAGGGAGAAATTGCAGGGATCTAGAACCCATAAATTCGATGAGGTTGCATGCCATTCACAGAGATTGGAAAGGAAAAATTGCAGGGTAACAAGTTAAAAAAAATCGATGAGAAATGGAGACCCAATTGCTGGGAAAAAATCAACCAGATCACTGGGAAAAGGTAACCAAAATCGTTGGAAAATGTGCAATAGAAAATGTGGAGATTGCATGCAATAAAAACACTAAGAATACCCAATATATATATATATATATATATATATATATATATATATATATACACACACACACACACACACACACACACAATAAACACTTAATGCATTGCAACTTTAATGAAAATACAATAAAAACTTAGTACATCGCAACTCAAATGAAATGCTATGACTGATGGAGATAAGCTTGATGACGATCCTTGGCGACGGACATTCCCTTCCTTGATCTTCTTGCTAACAATGAAGACTTCACCGGTACCTCCCAACCAATGCTAGGGGTACTCTTCTTCCCCCTTAGCTCTCCGAGCCACAAAGGGGCCATGCGTAACCATAACCAGAATACTCTAGCTCCCAACTCGCCTCGCCAGGTAGAGCTACCACTCTCTTTATCGAGATGGGTATCCCAACTCTCACAAGTAAATCCAATCAGAATTTCTATAGCATAATCTTACTCCTGCCAATGATTCCCCCTTCCTCCTCTCAGTCATTTTCTGTATAGGATTTATTTTAGTGACAACTTGCCATTTGCACATTTAATTCGTATTTTAATAATTTAATTAGGAATTATTTCCCCCATACACTTGTCACTTGTTCCCTTAGTTGCACTAATAAATTCATAATTAAATTAAATTAAATGTCAATTTTCCTCACCCAACCTAAAAGTGCTCATAAAATCACTCCTAGTGTCCCTTTGTTCCCTTTATTTCCCTTTTAATGACTGATGCCCTTCTAAAACTGAGTTGTGTTTAATTTAGGAAATTTCTTTAGTTAGACTAGCCTAGATACCTTTATATGCTTACACATGTTTATGCTTTATTCCTTTCTCACTTTAAATTCTAATTTAGTATGTACTTGCACAAGTGTATTAATCACTCCTTAGGATTTATTTTTATTTTCATTGATTCTTAATTTGATTTATTTCAACCCCTCATCATTTAATTTAAAAATTTAGTTTTTAATCTTCTCACTCACTTAGACTTAGAATTAGTTAAATCTTTATTTGAAAACACCTAGACCCTTAGGGATTATGCTTAATAATTTCATTCTTTAGTAATTAATTAATTTTTCCCTTATTGATTCATTGACTCATTTTTTTATACTACGACGTGCCCTTCAAGACGCACTCCATACTCCAAGGGTTCCACTCGCCTTTGATTCAAATTTTAATTACACGACATGCCCTTCAATATGCACTATGTTCTCCAAGGGTGCCACTCACCTTTGACTGATTTTGGTAGTTTTCCAACCCTTGGAATCAATACTCCATTCAAACGACCTTGTGAGAGACTAAAGACCACTAAGGAATAAGGACCCTACCTTATTGCGTGCCCCTTAGAATCTTCATGACCGACTGTCTCATTCTTGCCTCGCGACATTGTGGATCTCTCAAACTAGGTAATCATTAACCTACAATTCGAGCCACGGTGGGAGTGCTAGTAGGTTGTGGCAAGGTTGCTGCCACACCTATCTGTCAATATATGGTTGTTGTGCATGGCCCCTTTACTCCTTACGTGAGTCTGATTAGCAAGCAATCATCAACCTGCATCCATCAATGAAACATTGTCAATGATCCATAAACAACATCATAATAGACATGATCATATGTCATATATGCATAAATAAAAATACCCAAACTAATACAGTCCACTTCCTGACTCAATCTGAATTCCAAGGAGGTCCATTGATGCCAATGGCATCCTAAATCTGTCAAGTGTCCTGCACACTCAAGGGAAATTCGTCAATAACATCTGTCAATACAAAGATATCAAATAACATAACATCATAATCCATGGACATCATCATAAGAATCCATAAGCGAACATACAACCATATAATAAAACTGGATCACCTGCACGCAAGTGTCCTCAAAGAATAAGTCAATAACATGTGCTCGCAAGAGCGGAATGTTACATACACCCCCTCTTGTTTAAAACTTCGTCTTGAAGTTTTAAAATACATAAATGTAGTAAATAAATCATCTAACAAGATATAAATGTCTAACTATCAAATAAATATGGAAACTGCTAGCGCATATCACATGCATCCTCTCAGGCAGTCGGGTGTGGACTGTAATTTGGACACTGGACCTTGACCTCATCGATTGTTCAATGTTGTAGTTGTCAAATGCGATGGTCCATAATGCAGATTGGCTCCACCGTGAGCACACCCTCATTCGACATCTACAAAGAACTCATGTCAATCACATGTGTAGGATCACTAACATAATGTCTCAAAACAAATACATGAAAAACATCATGCATACGCCTCAAAGAATCAGGAAAGGCTAGTGGATAGGCCACAAGCCCTTTCTTTTCCAAAACTTTGAAAGGTCCCACAAACATAAGAGAGATTTTAGCACCCTTTCCAAACTTTATTAAACTCTTGTGCGGTTTCCCCCACAAAAAGACTCAGTCACCATATTCATAAATACGGCCAACACAAAGTGCATCAGAATAACTCTTCTGTCAATCTTGTGCTTCTTTAATCCTTTGTATTATCATTTGTGTTTGTTCTTCCATTTCTTGGATCACTTCTAGTCCTACTGGGACCCTATCCTCAATTTGATCCCAGCTCAAGGTATCTGACACGGTCTCCCGTAAAGAAAATCAAAGGGTGCCATCTTAATGGTTCTTTGATAGTTGTTGTTGTATGTAAAATATACTAGTGGCAAGAAATATTCCCACCACTTATGTTGGTCCATCACGTACATACACAACATATCTTCCAATATTTGGTTCGTTCTTTCTACCTTCCCATCTGTCTCCAGGTGATACATGGTACTAAAGTTAAGTTGGATTTCCAAGGCTTCTTGGAAACGAGTCCAAAATCATCTTGTAAACAACGATCCTCTATTGGATATGATCCTCTTAAGAACACCATGAAATACAACAATCTCACTGATAAAATCTCTAGCTATGTCTATCACCTGATACATCATATGCATAGGGATAAAATGTACACTCTTCTTCAGAGTGTCAAATACCATGAAAATCGAATCGTGCCTCCTTGCCGTCAGCGACAATCCCACAATGAAGTCCATCGAAATGACCTCCCATTTCGATTCTGGAATAGTGTGTAGATGTAGTAATCATGTCGGATGTCTATATCCAGCCTTTACTTGCTGACAATCTAGACATCTCTCCATGTAGTTGACTATGTCCGCCTTCATTCCTTTCCATAAAAATAAGGGCTTAAGGTCTTCCCTCATCTTTGTGACTCCTGGATGAGCCATGTACATTGCTCTTTGATCTTCATTTAAGATTACTCTTCTCAAATCGTCATTAGGTGGTACATAAATCTGGTTATTATACCTCATTAAACCATCGTTGTCCAATGTAAATCCATCAAAATTTGGTACCAACATGGTGTCTTGGCTGACATTTTCCTTAACCTCTTTATACTAGTCATCGTTGCACTGTAAAATTAGAATATTTTATCGAAGATTCATCTAAAGAGGTATCACTAAAAATATGTGTGGTCTACAAATCAACGCATCTTCCACTATGTTCACTGTCCCTTTTATGTAGGTAATCTCAAAATCATACTCTCTAAGAAGTTCTGACCAACGCCTTTGTCGCGCGTTCAAGTCAATTTGCATAAAAAATGTGCTGCAATCCACAGTGGTTTGTTTGCAGTTTGAATTTTTTTCCAATCAGGTAGTGCCTCCGTACTCTTAGGGCATACACAATGGAAAACAACTCCATATCCTGTGTTTTTTAGTTCTCCTCATGCTTTCTTAACTTCCTCGAGATGTAAGTGATCACTCGACCGTCTTGAATCAAGACTCTGCCTAAGCCTGTTAATATTGAGAGGGGGGTGAATCAGTATCAAGTACAATTTCAAAACCTTTTCAACTTATACTTAAACCATTCAATTATATCCAATGAAAAATGAACAATATTATAAGAGTTACACCAATACACCACAATACACCATGCACAATATATGAGAAATAATCAATAGTTATTGTTTAAGGGAAGTAATGACTTCCAAAGGTAGTTACAACTTCCAAATATAAAGGGAGGGATAAACCTACAAGAAGAATATACAATCCTCCAATATCAAGAGAGGGTTGACCTCTCCATCCTTTCCCCTTCCTTCCACCCAAGAATAAATGAGAGATAATAAAAATTTACATTAAATCATCACCATCAACCAACCATCACATAAAACCTGATAATGCTTCTTGAGACTCTTTCAACTTCTGAAATTATTCAATTCTTGGAATAATATGATTCTATAGATAATATTTATCAATGTTTTCTCTGAAACTCCTCCAAGTTTCATTCCTTGAATCCTCCCCAAAAAGAAGTTATAGAGAGAATGGTAGACCTTATTCAATTCTAGTTTATTCAGGAGAGAGAACTTGTACAGAATGCCTCGTGCTCAATATTTAACATCAGATTTTGAAACTCTCACACACGAAACTAAAGCCCATACTATTTCCAATGAAATTTGTCTCACTTCATTTGGATTCTCTGTGAATAAGTTATGACTATTTTACCCAAAACACTTGTTTATTGACTAGCTTCAGGACTAGTTAAAAACCCTATCTTCCACATAGTGTATCTCCAAAATTATAGTGAATAAAGAGATGAATTTTTTATGACAGGTACCTAGAAATGTCTTATCCATACCATATCAATTTCACCATCTTAATCATTCTATAAAACAATTTATAGAGAAAATGGTAAGATGACCTGTAAATAACATACCTTAGAACACATCACCAAAAGACTTGATCCTCCCTTGAAATCCAACCTTCTTTTCTTTAGATTTCCTATGAAATTCAACTTGTGTGTATAATGAATGCATAATTATATGTATTTATACCATTTATGTCACTTCCTTTTAACATTAGGGCCGACCTGACACTTTCTTATTTTGTAATTCTTTTCTTTAATTATCTTCAGGGACGACATGTACTTCCTTCTTCAATTCACTTTGTCATCTTCAAAAATTCATTTCTCCTCAACCATGAGGATCCCGTGATGTTCCACCTACCATCAGAAACAACATGGTGTATACTATCCATCCATGGGTGTTGAGTCTTCATGTGCACTGTCCTTCATGTCCAAATACCTTAATTAATCTTGTGGTCCAAAACCAATGACTACGGTTGACATCAATGACAACAACCAATCTTCCAAAAATACCCCCCTTTGTCATTGATGGAAACACTCATGCTCCCCCTATCATCATTATTCCAATTTCTCTCCCCCTTTGACATCAATGGCAAAGGGTAGGTCTTCTCCCTTTGAGTTCAATGGAATAAGGTGACCTTCTTCTTTGGGGTTGCTCCCCCTGAACATGTGGCACTCAATAATACTTCATCCTTATTTTTGGTCTTTGGGATTTTTTCTTTCTTGGAATCATTTTGTGTGGCTTATGTATTCTCTCTCTTCTTCATGTCTAGGATGTATATGTTGTTCAATCTTCTTGTTGCAGTTGGAACCAATCTTCCTGAGTTATTTTTTTTATTTTACATTTTCGGGAGTCAAACGTAAGAGTGTATCCTTGATTATACATTTTACTAACATTGAGTAGATTATGCTTCAAGTCTTCAACCAATAGGACATTTGTTGCTTTTACATTTTTTCTTCCAAGCTCTACTACACCTTCTCCTAGTATTTTGGCAGATGAGTCATCTCCAAATGCAACATTGCCACCCTTTTTCTTCAAGCTGATGAATTCATCTTGATCCCTGCTCATGTGTGAAGAACATCCACTGTCTATGTACCATTCATCTTCTTCTTTGAATTCTTCAATGGTTAATTCTATTCGGAAATCTTCATTGTTTGGAATATCTTTCCTTCTCCATACTGTGGTTGGCACAGGGACATCTTCATTCATATATCCGCAATCTCATTCTTTGTGACCAAGATAATTACATTTGTAGCATACAATATTTTTTTCCATCAACGGGGAAAATGATATATAACTTTTGTTGACGAATCCATGATTATTTCCATATCTTCTATTTAAACCATTCATGTTTCTTGCGTATTTGTTCCTTTCATATTTTCTGCAATTAATTGACTTATGTACAAAATTTTTGGAAGTATAACAATGACCAATAAAGAAATTTTGATACCTTGGAGTAAGTGACCTTCTTTGTGATGTAGTCCATCTGGGTTCATGATCTACTCTTCTGTAGTTTCCTTCATACTGATTGAAGCTTCTTTGATTCCTGAAGGTAGGAGGTCTTCTTGGATATTCATCTCTTTTGTAATTATTCCTTCTTTCTGGTATCTTGGTCCACTTCTCATCAATTGTCTGTGTAGCTCTTTCTTCAAACTTTTTGCTGGTATTTGCATCTTCTTTATATAAATTTTCACTCATGCATCCAAGATGTTTTAAGTATTTTGGCACTTGAGAGTTTCTTAACCTCTTCCTCAATGAGACAACTTCTTGTTCAAGTTTCTCACAATATTCTCCTTTCTTCATCATTTGGACATTCCTTACTTCTCTTATTCTTCTTTCTTCTTCGAGTAGATTTTTCAAGGAAATGGTTTCTTCTCTTAGTTTCTCAAAGTATTTTAATTGTTTCTTCAAGCTTACAACTATATTTTCACAACTACCCAATTCACTTCTTAGTTTTCTATGCGTGTCTTTGAGCTTGCTATTTTCAATCTCAACATGCTTCAATTTTTTAAGATTCTCATCTTCTTGTTGAATAATGTTGGCAAATATTGAACAAGCAACGAATGTGTATTGATGGTTGTTGTCATTGATGGAAACAGCGGAGCTGGTAGGATAAGAAGGATAAAACCCTTTAAGGATTCGAGGAGAATAAGCTCAGGAGGCATAGCGCTCTTTTATGGGCAAGGAGCACAGGAAAGAGACTGAGAGCCGTCGGATCTCACTCAGAAATCCCGACAGCTGCTGGATCGGGAGATACTGCGCAGATGTTAAGTGCAGTTGTTGGCGTGGAGAAGAAGTGATCTGCGCCGTCAGATTGGAAGCAAATACCCAACAACCGTCAGATCTGCAAAATAAGCGAGGACGATAAGCCATCGGAGTTTCGGGGATCGAGGTTTCAACATGCAAAGAAAACAATGCAACGAAAATCCCGATTTCGCGATATGCGAAATCCCGATTCAATCTCAGCCATTGAATGAATGAGATCTGGACCATATATTTGTGTGGACGCGTGGCAGCTTGAAGGCTTCAT